>CM021105.1:414387416-414539496 GCA_007115665.2 Sequoiadendron giganteum | reverse complement strand
CTCTCCCACTCTCTCTCTCAATGTATCAGTGACACTCATACTCTCTCCCTCTCAAGTCTCTCTCCCTCCCCCTCCCCCTCCCTCTATCTCCATCTCTCCCTCTCAAGTATCTCTCTCTCCCTATCTCTCTCTCTCCATCTCCCTCCCAGGTCTCTCTCTCTCCATATCCCTCTTAGGTATCTCTCTCTAGTCCCTACCACTACCTCTCCATCTCCCTCTCTCCCTCTCTCTCCATCCCTTTGAAGTCTCTCTCTCTCTCCATCTCCATCTCAGGTCTCCTCTCTCTCTCTCTCTCTCTCTCTCTCTCTTTCTCCCTACCTTTGAATTCTCTCTCTTTCTTAAGTATATGTCTCTCTTAGGTATCTTCCACTGCCTCTCTCCCTCTTAGGTCTCTCTCAGATCTCTCCCACTCCCTCTCTCTCTTCTCTCATGTATCTCTCTCACTCTCTCTCTTAGTCACACTCTTCATCTCCCTCTCAAGTATCTCTCACACTCTCTCTAAAGTCCCTCTCTCACAAACAAAAAAATATATCTCTCTCTATCTCTTCATCTCCCTCTTAGGTCTTTCTCTCCCTCCTTCCCTCTCTCCATCTCAAGTCACTCTCCATATCTCTCTCTCCCCATCTCAAGTTACTTTTGAGGGAGAGAGAGATAGAGGGAGGGAGGGAGAGAGACTTGAGAGGGATAGAGGGAGAGACAGATGGAGGGAGGGAGAGGGAGATAAATGTGAGAGAGAGGGAGGGAGAGAGGGGAGAGATGGGAGGGAGAGAGGGGGAGAGAGAGAGTTATCTAGTTAGGGAGGGAAGGAGACACCTTAGAGAGAGTTATGTAGTTAGGGTGGGAAGGAGACACCTGAGAGAGAGTTATGTGGTTAGGGTGGAAAGGAGACACTTGAGAGGGAGGTGGAAAGTGATTGAGTGAGAGGGAGAGGGAGTGGGAGGGACCAGAGAGAGAGAGGTAGAGAGGGATATGGAAAGTGAGAGGGATATGGAGAGATAGAGATAGAGGGAGGGAGAGAGAGAAAGAGGGAGGGAGGGAGAGGGAGAGAGAGATAGGCATAGAGGGAATGGGATCATGAGGGAGAGATACCTGAGAGGGAGATGAAGAGAGAGAGTGGGAGAGAGAGATACCTAAGAGGGAGATGGAGAGTGTGAGTGTGAGTAAGGGAGAGAGCAAGAGAGAGAGACATGAGAGGAGAGAGAGGGAGTGGGAGAGACCTAAGAGGGAGAGAGGGAGTGGGAGAGACCTAAGAGGGAGAGAGGGAGTGGGAGAGACCTAAGAGAGAGAGAATTAAGAGGGAAAGAGACTTAAAAGGGATGGGGAGAGAGAGAGATATCTAGTTATGGTGGGAAGGATAAAACTAAGAGAGAGAGGGAGTGGGAGAGAGAGAGAGGAGGGAGTGGGAGAGAGGGAGGGAGATGGAGAGATATTTGAGAGGGAGAGAGGGATATACTGAGACTTGAGAGTGTTAGTGTGTGTGAGAGAGTGCAAGAGACCTGAGAGGGAGTGGGAGAGACCTAAGAGAGAGAGGGAGAGAGGGAGGGAGAGGGAGAGATAGAGAGAGGGAGAGACTTGAGAGAGAGAGGCAGATAAAGAGACTTGAAAGTGTGAGTGAGAGAGAATGGGAGAGACTTGAGAGAGATATACTTGAGAGGGAGTGGGAGAGACCTAAGAGAGAGATATAGACTTCAAAGAGAGGGAGAGAGAGGGAGGGATATGGAGAGGAGGAGAGAGAGGGAGAGGGAGAGGGAGTGGGAGAGATAGATAGAGAGTTGATATGGAGAGAGGAGGAGAGAGAAACCTGAGAGGGAGATGAAGAGAGAGATAGTGTGTATGTGTGTGTGTGAGAGAGAGAGAGACCTGTGAGGGAGATGTAGAGTGTGAGTAAGAGAGAGGGAAAGGGAGAGGAGGGAGTGGGAGAGACTTGAGTGAGTGAGTGAGTGAGAGAGAGAGAGAGACCAGATAGATGGAGAGAGGGAGAGAGGGAGGAGTGGGAGACCCAAGGGGAGAGATGCTGGGAAGAATCCAAAGAGAGAAAAGAGAGAGAGGGGAGAGAGGAGGAGAGGGAGTGGAGGGACCCAGAGGAGAGAGAGGAGGAGAGAGAGTGGAGAGAGGAGAGAGAAAGAGAGATAGAGAGACCGAGAGGAGATGGAGAGGAGTAAGAGGAGTGACAGTAGACATGAGAAGAGGAGAGGGAGGGAGAGACCCAAGAGAGAGACAAGGATGAGAGGGAGATAAAGAGACCTTGGAAGTGTGTTTGTAGAGAGAGAGAGGAGAGAGATAGAGAGGAGAGACCTAAGAGAGATACAAAGACTTCAAAGAGATGGAGAGGGAGAGAGGGATATGGAAAGGGAGAGAGAGGGAGAGTAAGTGGGAGGGACCTAAGAGTGAGAGAGGGAGTGGGAGAGAGAGAGACCTAAGATGAATATTAAGAGAGAGAGAGAGATACTTGAGAGAGAGAGAGAGACCCGAGAGGGAGATTAAAGAGAGAGAGAGAGATAGTGACATGTGTGGAGAGAGAGAGAGACACCAAGAGGGAGATGAGACAGATAAGAGAGAGGAGAGAGAGAGAGACGGAGAGTTAGAGCAAGAGAGAGAGAGAGGAGAGAGAGAGAGAGAGATAGTGTATATGTGTGTGAGAGAGAGAAAGACACCTAAGAGGGAGATGGAGAGTTAGGAGAAGAGGAGAGAGAGAGAGAGAGAGAGAGGAGAGAGAGAGAGAGAGAGAGAGAGAGAGAGAGAGAGAGAGAGAGATGGAGAGTTAGAGTAAGAGAGAGAGAGAGAGAAATATAGAGAGGGAAACAAAGAGGAGGGAGTGGGAGAGACTTGAGAGAGAGAGGGAGGAAGAGGGAGAGAGGGAGGGAGAGAGGAGAGAGAGTGAGAGAGAGATACCTAAGATGGAGATGGAGTGTGTGTGTGTGTCAGAGAGAGATACCTAAGAGGGAGAGAGAATTTAGAGGGATGGAGAGAGAGAGAGGGAGATGGATATTGAGAGGGATATGGAGAGGGGGAGAGAGGGAGATGTAGTGGTAGGGAATTGAGAGAGAGAGAGAGATACTTGAGAGGGAGATGGAGAGTGAGAAAGAGACCTGAGATGGAGATGGAGAGTGAGAGAGAGGGAGAGAGAGAGACTTGAGAGGGAGAGAAAGAGACTTGAGAGGGGGATAGGGAGATAGATGGAGAGAGAGAGAGAGCCGAGATGGAGATGGAGTGTGTGTGTGAGAGAGAGAGATAACTAAGAGGGAGAGATACCAAAGAGGGAGAGAGCCTTCAAAGGAATGGAGAGAGAGAGAGGGAGAGAGGGAGATGGAGAGTGAGAGGGAGATGGAGAGGGAGAGAGGGAGAGGGAGTGGTAGAGAGAGAGAGAGAGGGAGATGGAGAGTGAGAGAGAGACCTAAGATGGAGATGGAGAGTGAGAAAGAGGGAGAGGGAGAGAGGGAGAGAGATAGAGGGATGAAGAGAGAGAGAGACTTGAGAGGGAGATAGAGGGAAGGAGAGGGAGGGAGACTTGAGAGAGAGTGGGAGAGAGAGAGATTTGAGAGGGAGAGAGTGTGAGTGTGAGTGAGATATTGAGAGAGAGAGATGGAGTGGGAGAGAAAAAAGAGAGATAGGTAGTTGGAGATACTTGAGAGATAAAGATCTAAGAGGGAGAGAGGGAGTTGGAGAGATCAGAGAGAGAGACCTAAGAGGGAGAGAGATTTAAGTTGAAGATAGACTTCAAAGGGAGGGAGAGAGAAAGAGGGGGGGAGAGGGGAGATGGAGAGGGAGTGGGAGGGACCACAGAGAGAGCAAGAGAGGTCTATAGATCAAGGAGAGAAAGAGTGAGAAAGATAGGTACACAGCGGTACAAAGAGAGAAGAAAGGAGTGAGGGATAGGTCCAGAGATTAAGGGGAGACATAGTGATATATAAAGAGGTAGAGAAAGGGATAGAGAGATATGATGATTTATGAATATTTTTCATCTCTTTAATACAATATATATATTATGATTCATTACTTTTTTTGAACTTTCAAGTATTTTGAGATGAGCGTTACAAAAAATTCATGAAAAAGAGACTTTAAGTGTGAAAGTAGTGAGCATTTGATGTTTCAAAAATGAAATATGAATTTAAAATAATTATATTTAATTTTTATGTATAATATAGAAACACCACCTAGTCCATTGCATAGATCTCTCTCTCACCTTTCCAACGCCTGTAAAAAAATGAAATTTTGATAAGAAACGTAAAGGTTATGCCCATTTTACTAAAGAGGGTTTTTAGGTCTACAAAATGGATATCCATTTTCTTTTTCAAAAAAAATGGTTTCTTGCTTTCCAAAACGAATATCCATTTTGTAAAACAAAACAGATATCCGTTTTGTTTTGAAACAGATATCTGTTTTGGTTTCCAAGACGAATATCCATTTTGTCTGACAAAATTTGCAACCTTGGGATTTCCCTCAAGTTTGCCATGGTTTTGGCTTGAGATTGCCTAACCTGGAAAGTCAGCGCAAAAAATGTGTTTTGAAAATTTGCTTAGTTTTTTTAAGTTTGCCCAAGGTGTGGCTAACGACTTTTTTTTATCTGAGTTTCATCAAACGAAAAGGGTTTATAGAAAAAAATTGTGCTACCTCATTACAAAGTATACAATAATGCTTCCCTAAATACAATTGGGAAGAGTACATAAAATTACAATATATAGTACATCTGAGATACAAGTCCAATGCATAGACATGAAAGACTGTCTCCTCAAACTGGAACATGAACTAGATTCTGCTACACAAGGTACAACCTCCACGCACATGAACAAGCAAAAAGGGAACCCAATGGAGGAAAAAGCACCAACCTCCTAACCATGTGGAACCCTACGGTCCACCCCTCGTGCTAGAAGATAACATAAGGTCCCACTACAACCAAACAGTCAAGAAGATAAAAGGATAACATAGCAAGAATATGTATGGCTCCAACATGACACTACAAGGACATTAACATCACATACATCACTGACTTCAATTCTAGATGCACACACACAACAAAAAGGAAAGTAAAACTAAGGAATGCTAGATTGTAATAGGGAAGAGTGTCATCGCATGGTCCTGGCATGGGTTGTCCTAGAAATCCCTCACTAGACCTCGACCCCCATCTATGGTTGTCCTTATAACCTCTCACTAGGTCTTGACCCCATAGGGCGACACATGTGGAACTAACATTCCTTTCGTGATAACAAGGAAGTTGATCTTGCCAACCAGAACTTCTCAACCCATCCTTAGCCTAACCGAGCACTATAGGAATGGGTGAGGCATCCGTTATCTTGTTTAATGTAAAATTTACCCTCCCCCAATTCATTTTAGGTTATCACTATTTTAAGAAACTCCTAACTGTGTTACCCTGGAAACCACTTTGGGTTTCAACCCCCATTGGGAGCCACTCCCCCTACTTGCAACTAGAAGACCCAACATAACAAGCTAGGTAAAAACCATCTTGCACACTTAACAAAGTCACATGAATCCAAAGCAGTGCAAGGCATGGACCATCTTAGACACAAATCACCATCACAAGAAACTATACATAGTGCAAGGCATTGTCCCTCTTGCACATAACTCAAGCATTACCAAACCACTTCCCAAAATGGAGCAAACATAAAACTCATACAAGAAAAAATACTCCCTCTTAACCTCTAGAAGCCAACCTTAACCACTTCCCAAGGCACGAAACTTAACCAAACTTGCACAAAAGATATCCATCATTAACAATAACATAGAAACTTAAACCAATAATCATGACTCAATCAACCACCCATTACCATGAACACATTCACTACTCATGCAATGAAACTTAACAATTTAAAAACTAATTGCACAAAATTTATGTTATTATTTATTAAACCAATAATTCACCCAATCAAAATTCACACAACACTTAAACCATTAATCAGCCATATAGTCAAATGCAACAATAAAACATCACATTATAACAAGGAAGATATTCCTCTAAAACCTTATTTGACTTACTGGTCAATTTATCTTATACACATAGTTAAACTTAAGGATTACTTTCTACAAGTAACTAAATCCTTACAAGACAAACATCTCTCTAAACTAACTCAATAGTTAGCTAAACTAACTCAATAGTTAGCAACAAAGTAACTTATTAGCAGGAGAAGTTAATAAAAGAGATAATCAAGTTAAAATTCTAAATGCAATCAAGTCTATATGAACTGATTTAACAACAATTATAAATAAATATGAAATTCAAAAGTAATTTTGAAAGAACTATTTATTTAAAAATTCTATTTTTAAAGATATGCTGAACGTGCACTATTATAAATATGAATACTCTCAAATATAAATAAGATAGTCCAACCCAAATATATGACATTGAATACTTAACTATTCTTTAACAATAATCTTGCATGCAATTGAATCTAATTTCATATAAAGGAAGAATATTTCATTTCTACCCTTTTCATGATATCACAATTTCCAATTGTATCATCATAACTACACCCCAAAACTTTAGCAAATCTCTCAATTATTAAATATAAATAAATCAAATTTTCACTCAACCACTTAATTCATCTAACAATTATGCTAATTAACCAATTACAAAGTAAATTTACAATTCAACCATTACATAATTGTGAAAATAAACAACATTCATTATCTAACAAAAGACAATCTATTTTTATTTTTATAACAAAATCTAATTGCAAATCCTTCAATTTAACTTATTATAAACAAATCAGTTTCCCTATTAAATCTTCTAATTTATATCTAATAAAATCAATTATTTATAAAGACACAAATATTCTTTACTCAAACCATAATATATATGCACATGTATATATACATCTATATCTATGTTTATAATATTGATAGAATGTTGTTTATGAAACAACATTACAAATATTAATTGACAACCTATACATAGATATATAAACATACACATATATATATTCTAAAATCAACAACCATCCAAAATACAAATCCATCAAATTCCATCTATTCAAATTATCATACAGTGCATATAAATCAAATCTCCAAACACATATATGCACCCATAAAATGATAGTATGCAACACATTCATTGAAAATCGAACACCTCAGGTAATTTAAATTACCACGTCCCATGTAAAGAAATTAATGAAGGTAAAGAATCACACCCTCAAATCAAATGAAATGCAAGCTTAAGGCATAATGTGCTGCAAGCAACCATCATGCAGGGAGAGAATCTCAATTGGCGCAAGGAATGAGCCAAGGTTTCTAAAGAAAACACACCTCGAAGGGAAGGATAAAGTGCGCCCAACACATTAGAAGAGTTTTTTTATTTTGTTTAAGAGGAACTTACCAAGTAGACATAAAAGAAAATAGACGCCATATGGGAGACTATATTGCAAAATATACTCAATAACAAGTTTATAAGGAAGCATTGAAGGTTTTTGAATCTATGTAGCACTCCGGTACACATCAAAACATTTAGAAAAATAACTTTTCTTGAATTCAATGCACTGTAGACAAGAAATTTTAGAGGGTAAGGGTTGCCCATGGTGCAAAATGGGTTTTGTTATTATAATATTTTCCCTAGTGAGTATGCATGCAATGGATGCAAGACGCATCGAAAATGGATTGAATGGGATTTTTCAGGAATAAAAAAAACAAACATAATTCAATGAATGAAGTGTTTGCAAATACATTTTGGAATAGTTTTCTATATAGGAAACAAATTTCATCAAACAATCAAACACTCGTTTTCAACAAGAAGAAAGAGAGTGAAATTGATTGCATTATTCAGAGAAACAAAACGAAAGATCAAGCCAACTTGGATCCAATGTTGGCTGAGACAGAATCTGATGCCGACTCTGAATCCTTCAATTTGTAACCCAAAATCTCCAAATCCCAATTATATTCTCTAGAATCAATCAATAGAATGCCATTATTTTTACAGAAATTTTCTTGCAGACAAAATATTACTTTTCTTCTTAGAAACAAAAATCAATAATCATCAAATCTCTTGAAAAGATGATTATTTACCCAAAAAAAAGTTTGATTTTTGAAAACAAAAATCTAATAAAAATCTCTAAAATCCCAAAAAAACAACAAGTTTCATTTCGACAATCAGTTCGAAGTTACGCATGTGTAGCATAGAAAACATTTCTATCTTTTATAATATTTTTACTATTTAACAATTATCTCATTTAATTATAATTAAATTTTTATTTTACTTAATATTACATTACACTTTTAAATGTATTATAAACCATAAATATTAATAAATACATTCATATCTATTTGTTAAATACTTTTACTTAAATAATTGTTTAATTCATCAATTAATCAAAAATTAAATTTATTTAACAAGTTTAAATTAAACAACCAAATATCAAAAAAAATTACCTAAACATAAACAGGGTCGCGAAACAAGACCAACTGACCACAAGCATCAAAAAATGTTGATGAGGTAACAAACTGGATACTCATCCTCTCAAGGATGATGGCTAGGGTAGGGGACCATATGTTATCTCCGAACAATTGTTCCATTGGGTTTAAGGCATGCTTAGACCTAGAAATTCAAGTGGAGTTGATGCCTAGTACCTGCAACCTGTAGTACACAACATGGTCATGCATACATATCCATATAAATAGTCAAACCGTGAAAGAGAATCAAAACATCACAAGGTACTCACAAGTGAGTGATGGGACATTGTCCCCTTCAATCAATCAAATTAGAAGACAACACCTAGTAATCAAATAAATTCGTAGACAAACAACTACATAGCAATCAAACTAATAATCATATAATGATCATGATAAAATAATTGCATACTGATCATAACAATGCATCTAGCATCCTATACTATATCATAAAATAGATTAACTTCTTAACAACAAATTTTGAATGCATAACATGATTAGAACATGCCTTTAAATATCCCTATTTATTTACCTTCATCTCTGTGTTCCAAATCCAAACTAGCTACACATCCATGGTGAGAATGGAGGGGAACTACACACCATCAACACCCTTCTAGATCTGCAAGCCTTGAAACCACTTTGTGGAGAAATGTGGAGCAAAACATTTCTCCCATAAATTTCTGCAATACACAATTCACACAATAGTGAACACACCTTCCTCTGTACAACAATCTAACACACCAAATTCTAAATGCAACACCTCTTGAACACCTTTGATCAACATATCCAAACCACATAAGGAGATCTTCAACCTAGAAGAAATGCAGAGCCAACCCAAAATGCTACTCTGCAACATTGAACACCACTGCAACACATTGTTTCCTCATTTTATTCAATTTTCTCAAAATCACTTGGAAACTAAGCATCAAAATCTTCAATACTTCCTCATGACCATAAATCCAACTACAACATAGCAAAAAACTCCCTCTCATATAGTTGACATCAATGACAACACCAACTACACTTACTTGTTATAGAAGTGAAAATGGTCCTGAGAGAATGAAAACCCCTGAGACCAAAATGAAACAAATGATCTGGGATTGGGAACTGAAAAATGGATTGGGACCCCATTGCATAAGGTTTTAAGTTCACTTTGAAACCAGAGTCTCAAACCAAACAACATAGCAGAGGCAAGCACCCTAATCGGGTCCAGACCAAAAAAGTTTGAAGTTCGATTTGAATCCTAAAACCCAACACAGAAAGAAAAAACAGCGGGGTTAGGAAACCAAATCAGACCTAAACCTTTTACAAAAAGGTTCGAGGTCTGATTCAAGACCTAAAACCCAATAGGTGCAAAAGGGAAAAAAAATGAGATCATGTGATTTCAAACAACTCTAGGTTAAGACCCAAATACAAAAATGTAAAATGAAAAGCAATAAACAAAGCAACCAAGGATTGAAAACAAAAAGCAAGGGAGAACAAAAAGGATGAAAACAAGAACAACAAAGTGAAAACACAACACAAAGCAATGAAATGAAGTAAACAAAGGGGGGTCCCCAAATTTGGCAAATGGGAAGTTGGGGTGTGTATGTAGGGCATAATAGGAATCAAAATATTTTCCACCCAGAAATTGCACTGATGTATATTATGAGGCATGTCAAGTAGAGATCCGATGGTAGCCATGGTGTCAATTACTTTATTTTATATTTTAGGACTTTTCTCAAATATGATGGCCTCAAAGTATTTTTTAAAGGTTTTAATAATCCTCTTGTAGGGCACAAGTTTCTCATATTTTGTTTCATAGTCATTATTAACTTATCAGACAACCAACTAAGAATCACCATAGACATGAAGGTTTTCGATCTTCCATTTGATAGCTCTCTTAAGTCTCATAACCAAAGCCTCATATTTTGCAATGTTGTTTGTACATAGAAATTATATTCTATAATACTTAGGGATACAATCCCATTCAGGTGTAATAAAAGTAATTCCATCTCCAAAACCATTCTAGATATAGGACCCATCAAAATCCAATTTCCATTTTATAGATTTTGTCACTATAAACACTAATTCATCAAGAAAATCTGATACAAGAGGATGATCTATTGTAGTAGGAGCATCTACTAGTTGATCTAATATCACTTGTCCTTTTATTTCTTTCTGATCAACATATTCAATGTCAAAATCACTTAGAATCATCACCCATTTTTTTTATGAATAGGCAGCTATCTATATTAATTTAAAGATAAGAGTACATATTCACAAAAAAAGGTGGGGTTGTAAAAAGGCACACCCCAAAAGTCACATGGATAGTGCCCAAAAATAACAAAATATCAAGTCACATGGGCCTAGCCCAAAAGTTTAAAAGTATGAGAAATTAAAACAAATAGGCCATTAAGCGGCCAGAGCAATGCAAACAGAGCCAGGAGGGTCTTTGTCATTCATGTTTTTCCCCCATACATTAGCGGGGTCTAGAGTGATGTCAGGAGGAGCACCCCAACCATCATGATGTTTTTCCTTATCTTTATCTTCTTCCTCGCGCTAGGGCGAGATTGCAAGCACCAGCCACAAAAATATTTTACCACTAGCAGGCCATCTAGAACTAGAAGCAAACAAAGTCTCAAAGGGCCACCCAGAACCACCACCGCCACTCCCTGAAGCACCACCAGAAGGCCATCCCTAACCAGCTCATGACTGAGGAGAGCAATCATGCCGAGGAGGGAGATAATCTCATCGAGCAAGAGGATGGGAATGGGGAAGCGCAGAGCCACTCCTCTATCAGCCTTGAGAGGGCGACTAGCCGTGGGAGGAGGAGGGCAAGTTGGGGACCCGAGCCATAGCACATGGGGCATTGTCCCAATGGTCAAGGAGGTCTTGTAAGTGAGCCACCTCTAGTGCAACTTTGTTAGCTTGCACCTATATCTGTAAAAGAACATTAGAACAAATAATTATTTTAGCATAGAGAGAAACATTCATATCCATTTGAGAATGAGAAAATATGCAAGAGTTTTTGTCTTTCTAGATGTTGAAGAGGATTTCCACCCTGAAAGTGTACCAAAGCTGGGTGAACTTAGAAGGAACCCGAGGTGGATCTCCTAGCAAAACCATATGACAAAAAAAAGGTTTTGGCCAAAAGGGCCGAAAGAAGTCATGAATCCAAGTCCAAAGTTGTTGAGCTCTGGGAAAAAACCATAAAAGATGCTTGAAGCTTTCAGGTTGCCCACAAAAAGGGCAAAGAGGGTCCTGGACCCCCAAGTGTATAAGCTAAGAAACCATAGGAAATATTTGAAAAACAATACACCAAACAAAGTGGGCCAACTTTCGATAAACACTTGCAGACCAAGTGGCATCAAATATGTTCCGCTAAACATGAGAAGAGGAATTAAGAAGCCACCTCTAGTTCAAAATGTTGATCATAGGAAAATGGGGTGAAAGTTACCTATAACCAAGTTGTGGCTTATAGCTCTTGAGAGGAGTTTCTGGAAACCATTCCCAGTCATTCCACCAAGGTTTGTGCCCATGAATTCCAATTTTGTGAAGTATTTCCGTCGGAATGGCGCTCATCAGCCCGTCAAAAGTAGCACAGTTCTAGTTTTGAAGTTTGTGTTGGGCCTTAAAAGCATCCCACTACATATTGTGCATAGTGGGCCAATGAAAGATCTGTTGTAGGGTCTGAATGCCTTGTTTGTGAAATCTAAGGGCTTTAAGCCAAGGTGATTTAGCCAAGGGCTGACCATTATGAGCAAGAAGAGGAGACCACCTAATATTTTGTTAATTGAGCGAAAGCCCATCACAAAATCTAGCCCCGACCCATCAAAGCCAAGGCTTAACAACCTCCCAGGTGCGCCAAATTCTCTTGACCATAAAGGTTCCAACAATTTGAATAGGCTCCTTCATAACTAGGAGGGTTTGGAGACTATTCCTTTCTAGGCGGGTCCGTGAACAGTTTATATGGATTGGATACAATGCTTGAGGAGAATCTTTTAGGCTTCATCTTCGGTGAGGGCCCGAATAATCCACTTGACAAAAAGAGTATTCCCTTGCTATTGAGAGGAGAGTAGCCTAAGCCCTCCAAAATCCTTAGGGAGGAAATAGTACTCCCATGCAACACGATGGAAACCCTTGTGGGTTTCAGGGGAGGCCCATAGAAAGTCCCGTAGCAACTTTTCAAGCCAACCATAGGCAACTTTGGAGGGGAACCAACAGGAGGAGTAGTAAACATGAGTGACAGCCAAAAATTTAGAGAAAACTTGGAACTTATCGGTTAGAGAAAGAGGCTTGGTGATCCAGTAAGAAAGCTTTTGCTTGACCCTGAAGAGAACAACTTGCCAAAGCTCCTTAGGGGAGGCTTGGAAGGTGAAGGGGATGCCCCAAAAATGAAAGATCTCTCCCTACACAATCCACTTCCAATTATACGTTTGAAGCCACGTAGGAGTGGGTAACATAGATTACATATAGCATAAGGTCTTGTGCCATTGGATGGAAAAACTAGAGGCAAGACAGAAAGTGTTAAGACAATCAAGGGCAACAGTGATCGATTCTTCTTCTTCCAAGAGAGTGAGAAAGGAATTATCCGCAAAGTGGCCATTAACAAGCTTCTCTTGGAAGTTCAAGAGAAGAATCCCTCTGACATGCTGTTGAGAAAAAAATGGCCGAAAAGATAGCCAAAGCCTTTAGCCGCAAGCACATACAAAGAGGGGGCGAGAGAACACCCTTGTTGAATTGATATAAAAATACCAAAAGTAGAAGACTGTCGACAATTAATGGTTATGCAAGCTGAAGCATCAACAAAAATCATATGAACAGATTGAATGAAATTGGGCCCAAACCCCAAAGCTTGCATCATCGAAAGAATGAAAGGCCATTCAATGCGGTCATAGGCCTTGGAAAAGTCAATTTTAATGAACACATCTTTTTGATTTGAGTGTCAGGCCCACTCCATGCCTTTCCAAAAAGCAATGATATTATCTAGAATGAATCAAGATTTAATGAAACCGGTATGCTCTAGGCTTAAAATATGAGGCAAAAGATGGCAAATTTTTAGAGCCAGAGCTTTGACAATGATTTTGTAGGAGACATTGAGAAGCGTGATGGGCTTCCAGTTGTAGATATCCTCTGGATCCCCAAGCTTAGGTATGAACTTTATATTTCCCTTGTTTATTAAATTTCCTACAGAGTTATCTTGAAAAGCTTCAAGATAGACATGATGTAAATCGCTCCCAATACAGTCCCAAAGAGCTTTGTAGAATTCACAAGGGAAGCCATCAATCCTAGGAGCCTTTTCATCAGCCATAGAAAAACAACTTCCTTGAGATCATCAATTGTTAACAATTGATCACAAAAATTTATCTGGGTTGAAGAAAGCCTATGTGGCACAACAACAAGACAGTATTGAAGGGCTTGTTGTCGCACAGGTGTGGAGTCCTGTGTAGTGAACACCTACTCATAATGGCACACAAAGTCCTGGAGAATATCAGGTAGCTTAGAGAGCACCCGAGTGCCATCCTTAAATTTTTTGATGCCTAGGGATGAGTGCCTAGCACAAAGTGCCAATAATTATTTTTTAGAGGCACAATCACTGATCTTAAGCCAATGTAGCTGAGCTTTAATTTGCGCTCCTCTAGCAGTGTAATTATCAACCACTTGCTTATTGTACCTTAATTCTGCCACCTTGACTTAATGTGACAAGGAAAAAGGGCTAGCCACCAAAGCCTCCATAGCTGTACCCAAGTCAGCAATGGTAGCCTCATAGGATTGTTGGCGAAACATGGCCAGCTGGCACCCATAAATGTGCAAGAATCGAGCAATACGAGTGATGGCATCATTCCACCAAGTAATCCAGCCTATTTGTACAGCTGGTTTGCAGTCCAAATTCCACACTCGACGAATGTGGGCCAGAGTGGGCTTGTGGTAGAGCAGAGACGTGTTTAGAAAGAATTAAATTTTACACGTGTGAGGCTAACAAGACATCCATTCAATACAAAAATAAATTGGGAAGTGATCAGACAGAGTCACATCCACTAACAGCTTCACTGGCAAGGTAGAGCTATCAAAATAAAAAAAATATTGAGTCGAGATCATGGCACGATCAAGGCATTTGAAAACTCTATCAGAACTAGCCGTGTAATTACACCAAGTGTGCTAAAGGGAATGAGAATGGTGGTAGCCAACATTGGGATCAAAAAGCCCCAATTTATTACACATGTAAAACCATGCATCCCTTTCACCAGTAGCCCAGCGGAAGGCCAAGGTGCCATCCTTGTCATATGCCATCTCGACCATATTGAAATCCCCACAGAGAAACCAGGTGGAAACTGGTAAAGAATCAACAATCCAGTGCCAAAACAAAGAGCGTTCCATAGCATCATTAGAGGCATAGACATTAATAATCCCAAAGGAATGATTATGAATGTTGAGGAGAACTCAGAATACCCGCTAGGAAGGATCAGTCCCATGATCCACAATGCAAGAAGGCAATCGCGGGGACAAAAGAGTGGCGGCTCAACCACACCCAACTTCATGCAAAGTGCAAAACATAGTATTGGCTGGCCAAATAGAACGACAAGCCGAGGCAAGAAAAAATCCTGAAATTTTAACTTCTTGGAGACAAAGCACTTCAATCCCTGAGTATTTCAGTAAGGTATCTCTAACAAAATATTTTATGGAGAGGTTAGTTAGACCTCAAACATTCCATGAAAGAAAATTCATGGATGAAATTCTTCCATACTTTCAAAATCCAGTTCCTCAACTGAGTAAGAGAAACCATTCTTCAAAAAATCTTGTGGAACTGAACCAATCTGAATAGGGGGTGAGAAGCTCCACTTTTCTGGCACATATTCTCCTTCTCCCGGGGAAGGAGATGGACTGTAAGACTGTCATTGAGCCCCTGTTGTGGGAGGAATAATCGATTGAGCGCACATGACATTCATAGGCTAAGGCGTTGCCTTTGACCTGGGTTGCACCGCAACAATAGTAGTTCCAGAAGGAGCGGTTGTCCCCTTCTCTAAAGGGTTTGAAACAACTTTGGATGGTTTAGGGGCCTTTGGAGCTGACCCAAAGCCAATTGGCTTATTTTTCTGGTTTGTAACAATGGTCCACTTTATTTCAACCTTAGTTGAAGGCTTTGTTTGGCGAGGCTTTTCAACATCTCGTTATGGGGATGGTGTACGAGGCATTGCCAAAGGGCAGTCCTTGATCTTGTGGTCAGCTAATTGGCATGGATAGCATGTGTTGGATAGATTGAAATACATGAATTTTTGGGTGTGACTAATAGCTCCTATTTGAATGTCCATAGATTCTTTTAAATCCTTGGATAGGTCCACTTCCACACAAACTTGCTTCTGAGGCCGGGCTTGGAAAAACCTAGTAGGTTCAATACAAACAACCGTCCCCAGAGAGGAAGCAATGTGGTTTAGGAAGGGCACACATGGCAGAGGAAGACCGAGAAACTCAATCCATACCAAAACCCACATTTTGGTGTCATCTAGGACAACAAAATCCTAGGTCCATGCTTGGAAAACTAACAAGGATGACCTAAAATAGCTTAGACATGATTAACTTCCGCAAAGAGGGATAGAAAGAATCCTTTGGTTAAGTTTTGGACCATATCAAGGTGGACCCCATGAGGGACCTAGGCCTTGCTAACCCATTCTTTCAGCACACTTTCAGGGGGAGTCCTCCCAAAAAAATAACCCACAAGGGTGTGTTGTTCAAGCCATTGGCAAGCAGAATCAAAATATGGTAAAGGTAAAATCACATCAGTAGGGGCATCAGAATGCTTACCTCATGAAAGACTTTCAGAACAAATTTTCGAGGAGGTTTGTTCGGAGGAGGGGCCATTGAACTACACTGATGAACCATTAACACCACCATGAATTGCTGGGTTAGAGCCGGTTGAAGGCATATTAAACCCCTAAAACTGTAGTAAATGTGGCCGTACTCAATGAGGAAGGAATTTTCTTGTGCAAAAGGCACAGTATGATGCAAGAGGGGCCAAGGATGACCGCAAAAAAAAAAAAAAAAACCTAGTAGAGCTTATAGCCAATCTTTCTTCCTCACCAATTTTTCCAATATAATAGTAAGAGCTACTTTATTGAGCAGATATTTTAGGGGATCTATTTTTTCTATGAGCTTGGTTTGATTATTTAGCATATAGTGTCAAAGATTTTGTGAAGAAAATACAATGGAAAGATATGCGCACTCAATATGAGTTTAATTAAGTTCATACCTACTTGTGTATGGATAATATAATATATAGCACTCTTTTCCTTATTCATTTTATGATGCAAGGAGAGCTTTGAATGTTGATGTTTTAGCTAATATGTATAGAATCAATCGTTTTTCATCAATGGATTGTGTTAAGACTAGTGGTGATAACAAATAATCCTTAAGTTTTTGAAAATATTGTTGACACTAATTAGTCCATTTGAATGTAGCACCCTTCTGAAGAAAATGTTGAAATGGGTGACATTTATTTGCTAAGTTTTCAATGAATCTACGAATGGACTATAGCTTCCCTTGTTGACTACATAGATGAGATAGGTTAGATAGTGGAGGTAATCTATGATAGCTTTCAACTTTTCAACATTGACTTCAATACCTCTATGAGAGATAATATGTTTGAGGATTTTTCTAGAAGTGACTCCAAAGACACTTTTAAGGATTCAATTTGACTTTATATTTCTCCAGAGTGGTAAAGATCTTGTCAAGAATAACAAGATGACCTTCTCTTGTAAGATATTTCCCTAACAATTCATCAACATACTCTCCATAAGAGTATGCATCAATTTGTAGAAGATTGTGGTCATAGATCTCTAATAAGTTTCTCTAGCATTCTTGAGACCAAAAGGTATTACGTTCCAACAATATGTACCCCAAGGACATGTGAAATTTGTTTTATATTAATCCTTGATAAAAAAATTTATTTGATTATAGTCAGAAAATTCGTCCATTAGTGTCAACATCTCATAACCAGCTATAAGATACTATGATATCAATTTTTGGTAAGGGGAAATATCCTTAGGGCATGCTTTTCTCAAATCTCTAAAGTTAGGGAATTCTTTGTTTAAATCAATGTATGGTAAGGGGAAATATCCTTAGGGAATCCTTTGTTCAAATATCTAAAGTCAATACATATTCGAATTCCCCTAGTTGGTTTGGTAACTAGTAATAAATTTGATATCCATTCAACATAGTCTATGGGTTCAATGAAGCCAACATACAACAACTTTTTTAGCTTAGATTTGACCAATAAAGTGATCTGAGGATGCATTTTTATTAGCTTTTTCTTTATAAGATGTGCACTTGGATGGAGAGGTAAGTGATGAAAGACTAGTTCAAGATCTAGCCCAGGCATGCCAACATAAGACCACGCAAAATTGACTTGTCTTTCTAAGAAGAATCTGATGAAATCTCCCCTTTTCCTCTATTAGGGAATATACAAAGTGTATGATCCTTGGATTTGTAGCTAAAAATGATATTAACCTTCTCCTATTTATTTATCAAAAATGGATATTTTTCTTGACTGGTGGGGATTATATCCAACCTTCCATCCTCGGGCGTGTCAGGGAGGTTTTTAACCTTGGATACATCCTTTATTTTTACTTTTTCTTGGTCTAAAGGTACCTTTCATTTTTCACCTAAAGACCCACTCTTTTTTATTTTTTCACTTTTGTGACTGGAAGGTGGAGTAGATTCACCAAAGTAAGAAGTAGCGTTAAGATCTATGATAAATCCAACTTTATGATCACCTATGGGTATACCCTCTTGAATTTCCATAAACTTGATAAAAGATTCATCATTTTGTAAGGTATCCAAACTCAACATTCATTGTTGATCCCATTCTATAAGTTATGGGTAGACCAAGGGTAAGTTATCATTGGTATATGTAAATGCTAGGGATATGGTAGTTAAGGTAAGGACTGGGGAATCTTCAGGGTCCCAAAAGGTTTCAATCTGGGCATGATCATCAGTATGTTTATTCTCACAAGGGTCCAAGATCCATTTCTCCTCATTAGGGCCAGTCTCAGTACGATCACTAGAAGTTTTGACATTGCTAGAAGAGTTAACATTTTCTCCTAAAATCAACATAGTATTAGAAGCATCTAATATCAATGGTGGATACCCAAGCCCTCTATTCTCCAGTAATATTTTAGGCTAAATAGGTTTTGTAATTCCTTTCTTTTATAGTCCTAGGCCACTATGGTCATCATAACCTTTTTGTTTCATGATAGTGAAGCCTTTACCATATTGTTTGACTGGCAAAAGAGTAGGTTTTGCATCTTATTTTATCTTTATAAAGCCAAGTAGATATGTCCTCTTCTATAGATTCCTTGTCTAGTTATCCCCACTTAGTGAATTTACTGAGAGGATGATATTGAATGTTGACCTTAGGGTCCTTTTAAATAGGATGTTATTTTCCATAAGATTTAGGTGAACTAAGAAACTTTCCAATGTAAAATGAGTTTGCAATGTTTTATTCGCCACATCCTTTATATTGAAATTGGAACTTGTTCTTGGGAAAAGACATGGATGCAAAGGAAGATTTGGATAATAATGTAGGATAAAAATAGCGGGATGAATTGGATGATGAAGATTCTTTGTTGATAGGTACTTGGTATTAAGGAGTATCTTTCAAATTATTTTAGTATTAGAAAGGATCATGGTCACTTAATATAGTGATTTCCACTCCATTGTAAGGAAATTTTAAAGATTGATGGTATGTGGAGGGGACAAACTTTATGGCATGAATCCATGAACGATTAAGGAAAAGGTTATATGGAAGGTCCAGGTCCAAGACTTGACACAATGTATTTACAACTATTGGACCAACTTTAATGGGAAGGGTGATAACACCATTAGAAGGACATTCTACGTCGTCATAGGCTCTATGATAATCCTTTTTGATGCATCAATGTATCCCATTAAGAATCCCAATGTGGTGACCAACTTTAAAATACAAATATTTAGTTTTTCTCTACCATCTACCAAAACTCTTCTAATTTTATGTTTATGAATAATGACTTCAAGGTAGAGGGAATCATTATGCTAAGGCTTGTGTGGAGGGACATAATGCTCTGTAAATGTAACATGGTGGGTAGTAGCAAGATATCCGGCCATGGACTGAAACTGGTTGACATTTAGATCAATAGGAATTGAGTAATATTGTAGAGTTTTTTCTAAGATAGCCTTATGTGTAGGGGATATATAATAGCTTGAAAATGGATATCTAGGTAGGTGTCTTTCCTAAGTGATCCAAAAGCTTATATTGGGTTGTTAGTTGAGATTTGGAATTGGCCCTTTGCAAGGTCACTTTGGATAAAAATGTGGTAACTACACACTCAAGATTCTTACTCTTGATGGTTATGGTTGAGAAATTATTTTCAGCCTATTGGATATGGTTGATTGTATACTCATAGGCAATATTACTGTAGTTGGTATTATCTTTGGTAATAGTCCTTGAACTAGAGGCTTTCCCTTGTCCATGGTTTTGGAGAGGATCTTTAAACATAATATGATCAAAGTTAGAGGATCCAAATAGATTATCGATCACTACATCTCCCTGATCTATGAGGTCTTGGATGATGTTATTATTTTTGAAACACATAAAAAATTTATGCCCCTTGGTCCTATGAAGTCATTATTGTTCCACGGAGATGGTTTGAAAGGTCTTGGTCTATAGTGTTTTATTTCTATAAGTTAAATAACATTGAATTGTATAAGATTCTTCAAAGCCGATTCAATTGGTTCCCCTAGGGGCATGTATTTTTGTCTTGAAATATTATTAGTCCTTGGAGGACCACATTGAGTGTTGTTCTAAACTCCATTTGTCGATTGTTCATGACTACGTGATTATTTTTTGTTTAATGTTTGCATAGTTTATGTGGAAGGTCCTTTGAGACTAATAATAGGCAGAGCCTTGTTTACCATTTTCACATATACAACACTATCATTTGTTACAATTTTGTTTCGTGACCAAAATTTGGTTTTATCATTTGATGTGCTTCAATTTTTGTTGGTCTCTTTGAAATTTTTTACAAGTCATTTTTGAATAAGGGATTTCTCAATAGGGATACCCTTCTGAACCACAAATTTTAGGGGAAAAGAGGGTTCTCTAGCACTTCTAAGGTTTTCACCTAGAAGCGGAGAGTTTCTTTCACACCCAAAAATTGGAGGGTTCATTCAATATTAAGTGTTAATGTGTCTAAATGCAATGATCTAAATGCTAGAGATTGATAAAAGAGACTAACTAGTAATGTAAAACTTCGAAAATGGACTATGTTTGAAAACACATTGTGATATGCAGGCATGTACAAAATGACCTAGAAATGAACTATGAAATGTAAGTAAACTATGATATAAATGAAAGAGGAGAATGAGGTGCACCTGCAATATGAAGAAGGATAAGATCGAAGTCTGGAATCCTAAAAAACATAATGCAGAAGTCAATTGGGACACTTGTGCCAATCTGGGAATTTAGTCCAATTTCTCACAAAATATGTTGGAATAGGTTTCAGACAAAAGGGTACTCAAATATGTAGAAAATCCTTTCCAGGCCTGGCAATCAGACTAGTTCACCATTGATGGTGACTTAGTCCAGTTTCAAGTTTTAGGAAATCTGAAGGTGCAATCTGTAGCTCCAGGTCTACACTTATGCTCCTAACAAGATTCTAGATCTGAAATTGTAAAATTTAGTCTGTAAGTGTTTTCCAAGCTTCTTTTAGGGCTTTGACCACTTTGGAGAGCCTTGAATTTTTTTTGAAGACTTTTCCACCTTTGTTCTTTGCCAAATCTACACATAAGACATGTAAATCACACAAAGAGGGAAAATTTGATGAATGTTAGGGCATGGGGGTTAGCCTTGGTCAAACCCCTTTTGAGTAATTAAACCAAAGTGATGAAATAAGATAGTGAAGCATGAAATAATGGAGTTAGTACCTTTCCATGATGATTATCTTGAGTTTTTGCAGAAATGGAGGAAGATTCAACCCTTGAATGTCTTGGAGAGATGTCTTGATGACTTAGAATACTCAAACACTAGCTTGCTTGAGAAGATTGAAAGATGAGTGATTGAGAAGAATGAATTTTTGAGAGAGTTAGGATATGTAGAAGATAAGAGATGAAAAATGATGGGAAAACCCTTTATTTATACATGTGCCCTAATTCCCCAAAAATAACACATCACAGGCCGACCTTAGGGTTTAGGAGAAAATATCCTGCTAGAATTTTGAGTTAATTTTGATTTTTAAGCCACATGGGACTAAGTCACCCAAGGTGGTGACTTAGTCCACCTAGGAAATTTTAAGTGGATGTTAGGAATTAAAGTGTGATTATTGTTGTTTAACGAGATTGTCTTCTGAAACACACTTAAGTAGGACCTATAAGTGCATTAAAGGGTCATTTTAAGATAAGAAAGGGTCAAATTAATGATGAAAAGGGTAATTAGGGGCTAAGATGCCAAAAATGGGATCAAATTAGGCACAAAATTTTCCTTTTCTTCAAAGGTATACAATTTTTGGTGACACATTTAGCCCCCACTTTAGTGGGAGGATGAACTTGCTTCAAACTCACACTAAAGTAGCCAAATGGTGCCAATGCAGATGGTGAAGAATGACAAAGATAAATTCAAGATCCCAAGTCAAATAGACATAAGTACAAAAGGACACATTCAAAGGTGAATGATTTGCAGCAAAACAAGATACGTCATGCAATGACAAGAACTAGAAGGAAGAGAAGAACAAGAGTAAAAAGGGGATGGATCAAGCTTTGACCGTTTGTCCAGCTAGTTGTGGATCAGATCTAGGTTGTTTTTCCAAAAATGCATACTCACTCTGAGGCAATGAAACTTATGGTTGTCCATCGGATGAGAAGTCCAAAGAAGTGGTTTAGTGAGAGAGTCATGCCAATGTGTCAACTTCCCACCATATAATGAGAAATTCATGTTAGTGTGTCAACTTCCCATTATACTAACCATACCAAAGTTATCTTTCTTGACAACTTTGATAAGGTGCCACAATGTAATTCTTTTATAAATATTATGTAAAGATTTTATTAAAGGGAAATTTTCTTAGTTCATGCGAGATCTTCTTATTAGGGAGAATTGTGCCTAATGTCTCCAAGAGAGGACAAGTCAAAGTTTCAGATCATTATCCATGGGATGCCTCGTTCACATCAGGCCACTTTAGTTGATCATACACTCTTGGAAGGAATCAAACCCAATGACACCACCAAGAAGAGGACACATCATAGGAAAAAGAGAAATCACGCCATTAAATTTTGTAAAAATAGGTCGTCTATGTATGCCCCCACTTTAAAGTGGTTGCTACACCCACTGTGAGAAATTTCTTTAAAGTAGCCAAGGATAGAGGAAGGAAGACATGAGAGCTAACTTGGAAATCCCTATGCCAAGTCATATGTTTCCAAATTAAGCTACATCATGAATAAGGTAGTATTTCAAATGTGAGTCAAATTAAGACATGTCGTCCACATCCCAAGCTTTCTCTTATAAGTTCATGAAAATTTAACCACAAGTCAAAAGAGACAACAAAAAGTGGCATATGAGGAAAAGGCTACAGAACCCCTTGCCCCCACTTAGTGTAGGAAAAAGGTGAGCCTGGAAAGGATGATGGTATGCTGCTCCTTGCAACGGATGTAAAACATGCAATAGTGTGTTTTCTATTATCCTACAACTATTACATGGCAAGGAGAAACTTAACTAATGTTATTTATGTGGATTAATAAACAAAGTTTCTACAAAGTTGGCCTTCATGGTATATACTTTGTCATAGATGTGAGAAATGTCATTGTAACTGAGTCGGTATAAAACATTATGCTTAGGTGGGGGAAGGATGAGTTAGGATGTGATTGGATTTTGTTGCTTGTGTGATGGTGGGTAAAGAATGAGAGGATTATTAGGATGTCCCACTAGTTATGTATGAGGTTCTTTGATTGAGGAGGATCTAATGGACACTTGTAAATGCATAACCTCGGTGGTCTTGGTTTGATGTATGTCTAAGAAAGGGTAATCTAGTATCATGTTTGTACAATCACACAAGGAAGACACATTACTATTGCTTGAAAGGAGGTTAATAATGTTGTTGTTTTGTACCATGATAACCTCATCATATGTAATGGAATTATCAATGGTTTGATGTTCTTGTTTATTGATTATGGAGATATTAGGAGAAGGATCTAGTTGATTTTCTAAAGTCTCCTTTTGCACAATAGTATCCACCCTAGTGGGAGATCTTGTAATATGTTCATCACAGTCCATGGTTAGACTTTGTAAAGTAGCTTCATCACAAATTAGGGAGATAGCAAGAGAAGGATTTTTTTTTTCAAAGAGGTCTTCCCAGATGGTAGGGGCATCTAGAAAAGGAGGAATAATATTTCCATGAGTTGTAATAAGGATAGCTTCTATCACTAAACTATCTTCTCCACATCGAGGAGGGATAGTAGGAGAAGGATAATTGTCACAGGCATGGTTATAGAATCTAGGTAAGGTGATGTTTAGGAAGGTGTCTATGATTTCATTTTCTTGTGTTAAAATATATTCCCAAATGGTATGAGGAGAATAACAAGAAAGACCCTCATGATGCACCATGATTGTATCTTCTTTCACTAGGATACCTTAGTCACTAAAAGGAGAGGTATCAAGAGAAGAAAAAATATGATCAATATGATTGTCTATGTTTGTAACATCTTCTAACAAATAATCCTCACAAATGGGAGAGATAGGATGTGGTGTAAGTTTAAGACAATTATCAACGTTTTCATTCTTTAGACTCTCATAACTAGGGAATGCATTGAATGAATGACTGAAATGTTTATTGATTAACTTTTTATTTTCAGTTTTAGAAAGGATTGAAACTAATTTTTTTGAATAATGCAATATTAAAACCTAGAATGAAATGCAATTTTTAGATTTCCAACAAGGTAATTTTCTGATTATGCATGGAGTGATATGAAAATAAAATGTTGTGAATGCAAAATTGAATTTAAGGAATGCATAAAATGAGCTAATTTAGGCTAGATCTAATGAAATGTACATAAACTCAACCAACTGATACAGATAAGTAAGGGTAGAAAACAAAATCCTAAAAATAGTATTTTTAGCTCTGTAAAAGGCTATATCAGGGACATAAAGGGACTAAGTCACCCAAGGTGATGAATTAGTCCTGTAGGGTATTGTTTTCAAAATGTATAGATTTTTTTGATTGATTTGGATGGTTTTTGTGTTGTATGATGCAGACCTAAGATGAAAGTGCAAAATTTTGATGATTTTAAATGAAATTCAATGCAAAAGTGCAAGCTATATGAGCTTTTTATTAATGCAAATTTTAAAACCCTAGAATGCAAATTAAACAATGCAGAATGAAATGCAATGCTAATGTAATATAAACCGAGGATGATAAAGAACTCCAAATAAGACAAGAGGGTGTAGGAAAGTCAGGTTCACCAAAATGAACCAAAAATTTTAGGGGAAAAGAGGGTTCTCTAGCACTTCTAGGGTTTTCACCTAGAAGTGGAGAGTTTCTTTTGTGCACTCAAGACTTGGAGGTTCATTCAAGATTAAGTGTTAATGTGTGTGGAATGTGTCTAAATGCAATTATCTAAATGTTGGAAATTGATAACAGAGACTAACTAGTTTGGTCAAAGTCTTTGGCACTATCTCAAAAGTTTGGATTTGTTGAATGGTTTTTTTAGGCTTCATGGACAAGGTTACCAAGTTGTATTAGAGTGCACCAAAGAATGATTGCAAATAGATCAGTCTTTTGAAAGTGTCAAGTTGGTTTAGTTGCCTCCTTTTCTACATCAAGCATACCAATGTGGCTGGTCTAGGATGACAAAGATCATGGGAGTGGTGGTCAAGCCCTAGGATCCAAGATCCTACGTCAAATCGATATAAGCATAAAAGGACACACAAAATGTGTTTGATATACAAAATCAAGATACACAAACATGCAATTCCAATAACTAAAAGAGAGAAAAAAAAAAGAGGTGGATCAAGCCTCAACTATTTGTCCAACGTGATGTGGATTAGATCTAGGTTGTTTGTTTGAAAATGCATGCTCACTATGAGGCAAAAAAACTCAAGGGTGTCCACTGGGTGAGTATTCAAAGAGGTGAGACACATACACACACGGTGAGTATGTTCTCACACACAAGCGTGAGTGGCTATGGGAAAGTCATGCCTCAGATCAGCTTCTCGTCCAGCCATACCAAAGCTATACCTCTTGATAAATTTGATAAGGCACCACATAATAATGAAATTCGAGATTCATGAGGCATGAAAATATTCTTATACCTGAAACTCGTAAACAAACAAGATGGCACCACAGGAAAGCAATGTGTATTATGCAAGGTGGCCATATAAAAATTATAATAAATTAAAAATAGTGTAAGGTAAATTCAAAGGGATTTTTCTTAGTTCATGTAAGGTCTCTTCTTAGGGAGCATCATGCTTAATGTCTTCAAGAGAGGACAAGTCAAAGAAATATCACGCTCTCAGAGGAAATTGAGCCCAATGACACCACCAAGAAAAGGACACATCACAAGAATAAAGAAAATTGTATGATGAAACATGAGTGTTGATGTAATGTCACATGTGAGTTAGCTTAAGACATTTCATCCACATCCCAAGATTTCTCTTATATATATTCATGAAAGGTGTTCAACTAACCAAAAGAGACAATGATAAGTGACATACGAGGACAAGGCTACCTAACCCCCTTGCCCCCACTTAGTGCAGGACAAGGGTGAGCCGAGAAACATGCTAGAGTGAAAACCAGTATCAATTAAACAAAGAGAATCACACTCCTTAAGATGTTAAATTTTGTTACTCAAAGCCTTGCATTAATTAGTAGCATGACCATGAACTCTATGATATGTGCAAAAGGAACTCTTGTAGTAAAATATCTTCCATATTCTTGGAGGGAGATATATCAAGCGATCTTGGAGGAGTCTCGACAAGATACTCTCTTGATAAAAAGTAGAAAATATTCCTTCATTTTGTGATAAATATATCTCTTGCTTAGTATAGGATGTCATACTTACACAAGACTCTTTAGATTGTGAGATTTTGTACTCTCTTTTATAAGAGGGTGTAAAATGTATCAATTTTGAATCAATAGTTTTTTGTGTGATGACATTGATAGCGAAGGTTTCTCTATTTCTTTCACTTCTTACAAAGTATAATAATCAAGACCACTAGTGTCTATGATTTCAGGGTGCACTAATGTTAAAGTTGGCTTATAGGAATATTTTTTAAGAGTGTTAATATTGAGTGAAGGCTTGTTTGTTTCATTTGAGGGATATTAATCAAGACCGCTAGTCTTTTCTTGTGTGTGAGGCTCTATAGGGACACATATACCTTGTTCTCTAGAACCACATCCTTTTCCACTATATCCCAATTGTTTCATAAGTTCATAACCTTTTATGTAAATCTTTTTCATTTCTTTAGGATTTGGTGGTTGTTGATAGTTAGTTTCATCACAGTTTGTTGTGTAATTTGCTTCTTCTTCTAAAGTGGTTGAGGTGGATGCTTTCAAAGGGTCTTCAAAATTTTGTGTTGACATTACCACTTTTTATTTTCCCTTTTCAAAGTCTTTGTTTATGATCTTGTATTCTCCCATGAATGTTGGTTCAAAGTCTAAGGAACCCCAATCATCTTCTAATAACTTCGTGACTTCCTCAATGTGTTTTTCTTGGTATTTTTATTGCATGTGTTCTACTTGTGTAGTTGGTGTCAATGTTTTCAAAGGATTTTCCTTATTTTTCTCAATGTTTAAACAAATTTTTGGTTTAGGATTAGGTTTAAGTGTGTACACTTTGTTGTTGTAGATGTATTTCATTTTACAATGAAGGGTATAAAGCACCCCATTAATTGCATGAATCCATGGCCTTCCTAAAAGGATATTATATGAAAGATCATGAGGCATAATATGGATCGGTATTTCTAATGTGGCTTTTCTAGCTATAATAGGTAAAGTGATCACACGAACAGTTGTTTTCCTATATTGTCAAATCCCTTGATAGATAAAGAGTTAGGTTGAATTTTTTATTTATCCACACCAATCTTATCCAAAAGGGATACACTACACACATTAAGGGAAGAGCCATTATCAATGAGGGTTATTTTTATCCCCAACTGATTATGTATAGCTATTATCATGAAAGCATTATTTTGTTTTTGTACTTCCAAAGGAGGGAGATCGCTTTGGTGGAAAAAGAATGTCAACATTTATTCCTTGAATCATGACTTCTATGTCATTTGTTTCCGTATTAGAAAGGGCAAGAACTTGTTGTAAGTCATTTTTAATCATGTTGTGATAATGAGGGGAGACTTGAATAAGGTCCCATAATGATATCTTAGCAGGAGTGTTCTTTAGTTTCTCGACAAGACCATACTCCTTTTCACGAGGACCTGGCAAGATAGGGTTAGGAATGATAGGATTAGGCAAAGGGAGGAATGTTGAAGGTGTGTGTCTTGGTTGTGAATTATTTATATTGTTAAATGTATGAGAAATAGTATTATAATTCGAATGTTGTGACACATTATTCTTAGGTGGGTAAAGGATAAGTTTGGGTTTGTTTTGAGTTTGAGGTTTTTGGGAAGGTGGGTAAAGGATGAGTTGAGGTTTAATAATATTAATGTCCATTAGTGAAGGAGAGTCTAATGTTACTTCACCATCTTCATCTAAGGAAACTATATCACTATTGTCAATGTTATCATTTTCTTGCACCATGATATCCTCCCTAGGAGGAGAGTTTTTAGGAGAACTACAAGTTAGATGTTCATGAAATTCAAAGGTTGGTTCTTCTAAAATTACTTCATCACAAGTAAGGGAGTTATCAATGGTTGAATTGTCTTATTTATTAATGATGGAATTCTATTATTCATTAATTTTTTCCTTGGGGGAAGAGGGACAAGTAAGATTCTCATGGATATTATTTCTTTGATTTTCTGCCATCAAATTTTCTTCTTCACGAATAGTAGAGATATTAGGAGAAGGTACAATTTGATTGTTATGAGTGTCCATGATTTTATCCTTGTTTTCTAGGGTCTCATTCTCTTGTTCCATAACTTCTACCCTAGTAGGAGAGTTAAGATTTTGGTCACATGCCATGATTATATTTTTTAAAGAAACTTCATCACCAATAGGGGAGGCATCAAGAGAAGGATAAATATCATTGTTATTCCTATGAATGATTAAATACTTTGGTTCAAATGGATTTTTCCAATGAGAAAACCTAGTTGGACAAAACTCCTCCCTAAAAGAGAGATAAATACAATAAAGTGATGAAGGATTGAGGACTCCATGATACCCCCAAGTACACCATCCATAAAACATATATATTACAAATAATAGCCCCCCATAAGAGGGAAAAGAGAGACTATGTAGCCCCCCCACAATGTGTAATCACCTAAAAGTGGTATGTTCTTGAAGAAAAAATATAATTCAATGTCGACAAACAGTTTGTGTCCCTTTTGGAAGAAACAAAACTAAGTACTAATGCAAGAATGCTTCCCATTCTGAATAGGAATTTAAAGAAAGAAGGATAAATATGTATGATTATGATGTCTCTGAATTCTTCTCATGTGTCTCCTTGTCCAATGAAGATGAAAATTCCATAATCAAATCAAGTACATGCCCAATTAACAAAGAAGGTGACAAATCAAGACTATGAGGAAACAAATGTTGAACAAGATCCAAAGAAAAAAAAGGTTTGACAATAGTTTTGCAATGATTGCCATCTACAACAATGGAAATAGTATGCCCCACCTTTGAGGAATGGAGAACAAAGGTAGGGTTCCTATTTCACACTTGTGACACTCAAGGAAACCTTAGATATCTCAATCCGAAGATAGAAAGGGGAAAATAGATCTTGCAATAAGGTATCCTAGGGTTTGATTAGAGACAGTAAGAGGGTTCACCACAAAGCTAGGGCTTGGAAAGACAAGAAATGAATGCAAGATGAAAAGTATCAAGCAAAACTTAATCGAACGACCTAGGAAATGAAACTGAAATACAGAGTAAAGGACTGAGAATGAGTAGAGGTGCACCTGGAAGAGTGATGAGGTCAAAAAAAAATCCAAAACCCTAAAAAAAAATTCTTTGATTCCAACTTGGACTCATACGCCAGTCTGGGTGATTTAGTCCTAGTGTTAAACGTATGAGCAATAGTATTATAACTCAAATGTTGTGACACATTATTCTTATGTGGGTAAAGGATAAGTTCGGGTTTGTTTCGAGTTTGAGGTTTGTGGGAAGGTGGGTAAAGTATGATTTGAGGTTTAATAATTTTAATGTCTCTTAGTGAAGGAGAGTCTAATGTTACTTCATCATCTTCATCTAAGGAAACTATATCACTATTGTCAATGTTATCATTTTCTTGCACCATGATATCCTCCCTAGGAGGATATTTTTTAGGGGAACTACAAGCTAGATGTTCATGACATTCAAAGGTTGGTTCTTCTAAAATGACTTCATAACAAGTAAGGGATTTATCAATGGTTGAATTGTCTTATTTATTAATGATGGCATTTTATTGTTCGATAATGTTTTGCTTAGGGGAAGAGGGACAAGTAAGATTCTCATGGATCTTATTGCTTTTATCTTTTGCTATCAAAGTTTCTTCTTCACCAATAGTAGAGATATTAGGAGAAGGTCCAATTTAATTGTTATGAGTGTCCATGATTTCATCCTTGTTTTCTAGTGTCTCGTTCTCTTGTGCCATAACTTCTACCTTAGTAGGAGAGTTAAGATTTTGGTCACATGCCATTATTATATTTTGTAAAGCAACTTCATCGCCAATTGGGGAGGCATCAAGAGAAGGATAACTATCATTGTTATTCCTATGACTGATTGAATACTTTTGTTGAAATAGATTTTTCCAAATGTTAGGGACATTAGGAAGGATATAAATAATGCTATAACTTTCAATCATTGGATCTTCTAACACCAACATGTCTTCCTCATAGATATGATTTTCAGGGTCGTTCTCGATTGTAATCTCTTTCTCTAAAGAGTTATCATAAGTAGTAGAGGTATTGGGAGAGGAATGTAAACTAAGTAAAGTGGTGCAAATGATTTCATCTTATACTATTATAATATCTTCCCAAGGGGGGTGAGAATAAGTACAAATGAGACCTTCATGATTCTTAATGATTGCATCTTCTTTCACCAAGGCACCTTCATCACTAGCAAGAGAGGTATCAAGAGAAAAGCAATCATGATTGTCTATGTTTTCATTTTCTTCTATCACATCATTCCCAAAAATAAGAGAGATAGGAAGGGGTATAGGTTTAAGGCTAACATCAACATCTTCACCCTCTTGCACTAAGAGACTCCCATAACTAGGGAATGTATTGAATGAATGACTAACATGCTTATGGACTAAATTTTTCTTTGCAAACTTGGAAAAGATAGATACCAACATTTGTGAAAAGTATTCTATGCAAACTTAAAATGGAAGAGACTCAAAATATAATGTAAAGACCTAGAATGAAATGTGTAAATGCAATTTTTTAGATTTCAAACAAGGTAATTTATCGATTACACTATGCAATAATTTGAAAATGAAATGTTGTAAATGAGAATTTTGAATTAAGAAATGCATGAAATGAACTTATTTAGGCTAGATCTAGTGAAATGCATGTAATAGAAACTTAGCCAATTGAAACAAAAACTAATGATAGCAAACAAAAGTGTAAAACAAGGTTTTCAATGTTGTAAAAGGCAGTTTTAGGGTTGATCTGAGACTAATTTTCCCAAAGGGGAGTATGAGTCCTAGTCAGGGTATTTTAGGGGTTGAAATGTTGAAAAATGTACAACACAAAATCCCAGAAGGTAGGCAAAAGAACCTATACAGGGACTAAATCACCCAGACTAGTGAATGAGTCTTGAATTAGGGTTTTTGCACTGCTTTCAACAAATTATATGTGAATGTTGTGTTTTCTAGTTAGGATGATGTCTAGAATGAGTGTAAATGAAAATTTTATATGAAATTTAATGATCTAAGATGCAAAAATGCAACCTATATGCAGTTTCACCAATGTAAGATTTAGAAACCCTAGATGCAAATTAACTAATCCAAAACATAATGCAAAGTTAATGAAAGATAGATCTAGAATGATGATGCACTCCAAATTAGAAAATGGGTGTTCACATTAGGTTCACCAAAATGTAGAAATGGAAATAGTATGCCCCACCTTTGAGGAATGGAGCACAAAGGAAGGGTTCCTATTTAACACTTGTTACACTCAAGGAAACCTTAGAGATCTCAGTCTGAAGATAGAAAGGGGGAAAGAGATCTTGCAATAAAGTATCCTAGGGTTTGATTAGAGACAATAAGAAGTTTCACTACCAAACTAGGACTTGGAAATAAAATAAATGAATGAAAGATGAAAAGTACCATGTAAAACCTAATTGAATGACCTAGGAAATGAAACTAAAATGCAGAATAAAGGACCAAGAATGAACAGAGGTGTACCTGGAGGAGTGATGAGGTCAAAAAAATCTCAAAAAAAATAAAAAAAATTTGTTTGATTCCCACTATGAATCATATGCCAATTTGGGCAATTTAGTCCCAAACTAGGTTTTTTGTGCCAAAACTAGAATCTAGCGGTGCTTAATTTGAATCTCCTGAAACCCAAGAAATGGTAGTACTGGGACTCATACACCCAAGGTGGAATATAATTCCTAGTATGATTTTTAAGAGGGTTAAGATTTTACTCTACTCTCCTAACTCTTCTCTTTCTATCACACTTTGTTTCAAAGTCTGAAACTCTGATTTCCAACCTATAAGAGTTTTTTTCATGATCTTATCAACAAGGAAACAACTAGGAAAACTTTCTCTAGTCTTGTAACTTAGTCTTCAAATATCCTTCAAGCTCCAAGACACCTAGATCTACAATCACACATGTAGAGAGAGATAAACTTGTTGATTGTTAGAGAATAGGGGTTTTCCTTAGTCAAATCCCTTTTAGGTAATTAAACCAAATGATGAGATAATGAAATAAAGACATGAAACATGGAACATGAAACATGAATAATGATACCTTGAAGGATGTCTTGTAAATCAAAAATATAACATGAAATTACCATGAATGATGTAGATCTAGATCTTGAAATAAGTGTAGATCAATGCTTAACCTTGGATCTTGATTGCAACATCACAACACTAGCTCAAAAACATGCCTGATGCTTGATAACCTTGACATGTTGATGGATCTTGAATTGTTACAAAAATTGATGAAGAATTTTTCCCTTAAGTACTTTAAAGATGCTCTTGAATACTCTTGTGAAGTCTTGTAAACTCAATTTTTCAATAAGGCATGCTCTCTTGAAATTCTTAGGTAAAAGTGAGTGAAATAACCTTGTATTTATACTTATTTATGCCAAATTCTTTGAAATTACAATACTACAAGCTGACATCAAATCTAGGAGGAAACAATCCCACCAAGAATTTAAATTAAATTTACTTTTTGGCCACATGGGACTCATATGCCACAAGTGGCATATGAGTCCCATTAGGCTTAACTATGGAACACTTTTTTTGAAAAATTCTTAGGATGATGTGAAATCAGGATCGAGGCTAGAAAACCTAGGTGGGAATCATACGCCCAAGGTGGTGTATGAATCCAAAATCACTAAATTTGGGCCACACAACCTAAAAACACATGAATTATGATTGGTTGTTGATTTATCTCAAGATTATACTCAAAATGATGCATTAAATGAGGCTTGTGGATGCAAAATAAAGCCAAATAAAGCATAAAGAAGCCCAATTTATTAATGAAACCCTAAATTGGTGTGAAAGTGTGGTACAACACTTTACAAAACCCTAAATAAGGTATAATTAAGTTCATTTAGTTTACAAGGGCCCAAAACTTAATGTGAAGAAACACTTTACAACATTAAATTAAGCAAAAGTTAGGTCAATTTAGCTTAAGAGGGCCCTAAATCTAATGTGAATGTATAAAATATGTTACAACACTAGATAAAGGAAAAATTTGGTCCATTTGAACCTTAATCATTCCCAAATTAAGTGTGAAAATGTAAACGACGATATTTTTTGACACTACACTATCAAAGAGGGGAGATAACCCCTCAAATCTATTCCCCAAATCCGAAATGTGAGACTCCACAAACAAGGATGTAATGTTTGATAAATAGGAATCCCAATTAGGAAGACAATCAGATAGTTATTGTAATGAATCATTGGAAGTTCTCAATGAATCATCAAAGAAAAATGAATGGTCCTATTGAAAAGGAATTATGGGAACCTCAATCAATGACTCTGCACAAGGAATCATTGAAGGTGAAGGTACAACAACTGTTTCTGATGGAGAAGAAGGAGAATCTAAAGAACCATCATAATCCTCATCTAAATATTCAAAGCATTCTAAATCTTCAAACTCTTACATAGTAGTATGATCATAGAATATCCTATCTGAAAAATGAAGAAGCACAAGGCAATCTAAAATAGGATCATCTAGGAATGGCTGAGTATTAGGACATCCATATATCTCCCAAATTTTAATCCAGAGAGTATGAGGACACTCAAAATGATCAATAAAATTCAAAGTTTCATCATTAATATGCATATAAATAACTCCTAAGATATGATCCTGTTTGCAATTCCAAACAATTTTCTTACTAGTTGTACCTAGAGGGGGAACAAGGCCATAAAAAAGTGGTAATAAATGAAGCCAATGGAGATTTTTTATGATGTCATCTCTCCATTATTTATAGTTTCCCCTTTTCAACATAATTAGAGAAGGATGAAATGAAAACCCCCTAATGAACTATGATAGATCTTTGTAGACATGTAAAATTAACCTAACACTTATCACATACCTTAAACAATATCAAACATCTTGGAATCATCCCTCAACATCTCATAATCATCCCGTAATATCTCAAAACATCTCAAAATCATCCCGCAACATCCTACAATGTCTTAGAACATCTCAGAATCATCTCGTAATATCCCAAAACATCTTGGAATCATCCCATAACATCTCAAAATCTTCTCGTAGTGTCCTTGAACATCTCAGAATCATCCCACAACATCTTAGAAACATCCAACAACATCTCAAAATCATCCCAAAAAATCTCATAATCATCCTACAACATCTTAGAATCATCCCGTAATGTCCTAAAACATCTCGAAATCATCTTGCAATGTATCGGAACATCTCAAAAACATCACACAATATCAAAATAGCCTTCAAAACCCTAAATTCCTCTATTAATTGAATAATACATCATTTAATTAATTCACTTTTTTATGATTTTTAGCAAATTAAATAAATTTTATTTATTTAATAAAAATCCTAAATACCCCAATTTAGTTATTAATTAAATAAAACAACATTATTTAATTAATTCATGTTTCTATCATTTTGACCAATTAAATAAATTACATTTATTTAATGAAGTCCTACTCCCACTTTATTTCATCCTGATTGATTAAATAACACCAATTATTTAATTACATTGCTAAATCACCTTATTCCTCTAAGTTAATTGAATTACTAAATCATAATAATTTAATTACGACACTTTCCCTCCAAAATTTGAATAAATTAAATCAAACTATTCAAATCATTTATCAAAAATCAAATCAAACTAATGCAATTTTTATGCAAAAGTCAAACTTGATTTGCACATTCAACTCCAAAAAGGAATTAATTAATTAAATCAATTAATCAATTTTCCTCACCACTTTCTGATTGAGAAAATTATGATTGTTAACTAATCAATCTAATTTGCTAACTAATCCATCAATTTCCTAACTAATCAATCTAATTTTCTAACTAATCAATCTAATTTGCTAACTACGCCATCAATTTCCTAACTAAGCCATTTAAATCATGACTGATCAATCTAAATATTGACTAATCAATCTAAATCCCAACTAGCCAATATATTCCTCAATCACATAAATTGTGCAATCAACTTTGCACAATCTTCTCATGTCTAAATCCTCTCAACACATTTTGATCATTGATCTAGATATTCTCCAACATGATCCTGATCGTCCATTTTGAATCTCATTTTCTATATAAAAAACCTCTTTCCTTGCAAATAAGGATCAGAGAATCAAAATACCTTATGCAACAAAGTACTATCAAGATCACCATTGATAGATCTTCAACCTTTCTTTGATCAACCAACATGCATCATTCATCAAAGCTTTGCACACGTACTATGGAGACTTCACGGTGATAAGAACAATCCAACATCAAGTGAATACACTCTGATACAGGATGGTAACACTTTTCTTATTGTTTGCATTCAATTTGGCAATCATAGATTTCATAAATGTGTTTTCAATAGCTTAGTTTCATTTCGTATGTGTAGGATTAGATCCTAGATTTGTGTGTTTGATCTTAGCTTAGATTCTCATTTCAAGCACATTTAATCTTGTTTGCATCTAATGCTTTTCCCCCATCACACATTCTGGCACACCCATTTGAACCACGATCCTCACTACTAATGTTTTTATGAGTTTAAATTGAGGTTGCAGGGTTCCATAGCGCTTTTGAAAAATGTTTCACGTACTACCCAAATTGTTTTTGTAATTTCCTGTCAAGAAAACAACGCATATCTGCTCTGAAAAATGAGCATCTGACATCAGAACTGTGCTTTTGCAAAAAATTTTGAGGATCTACTTTGAAAATTCAGTATTTGATTCTCACAAGGGGTGCACTTTCTCTAAGAGTTGAGCTTTCGATTCTGATAGGGGCGCTTTTGCAAAAAAAATTGAGCATTTTCTCTAAAAGACTAGTGCATGGAATCTGCACTATTGTAATTAATTTTTAGATAATGTTTGCCTACTTTTTAATGTGTAATAGGTACTAATAAGTTTTGAATGTAGCATTTGAAAGAATTTAACTCTCTTTTTGTAGGGAAGACGATTGGTCAAAGTATTCTAGATCTAAAATTTTGGTGCCTTAAAAAGAACAAGACAAACACACACTTTTTTTTTTGGTGTTATTAAAATTGAACCAATTTTAAGCTTTCTTAAGTTAGGAATCATCATTTGGTGCTTTAAAAAGAACAACATGAATGCACAATTCATTTTGGTGTTACTAAAAAATTGAACCAATTTTAAGCTTTCTTAAATTAGGAACCCTTATTTGGCGCTTTAAAAATAACAACACAAATGAACATTTCATTTTGGTGCTCTTAAAATTGAACCATTTCAAGTTTTTATTAAGTTAGGAATTATTGATTTGGTGCATAAAAAGAACAAAAACATTTCAATTAAGGTGCTCTAAAAATGAACTCTTTCCAAGTTTTCATAATTAGGAACTTTAATTTTGGTGCATAAAAACAACACAAAATGAGTTCCATTTTGTTGGTGCACGCCCATTTTACTTTTGTTGACCAAGTTAGAACTAGGACTGATTTATTAGAAACACTCATATTTTGGCTTAAAAATGAACACATGTTTATTTATGTCTTACACCAGTGCTATCTTAAATGATTGATATCCCGAATACTTCATATTGGTGCAATTAAAAAATAACAAGTCATTTATTTTATTCACATATTTTTGGGGATAATGCCACTCGAGGTGTTTAACAAAATCAATTTTCTATGAAGTGTATGTTGCTCATTCAGTGATTGGAAAGCTAGATGGTTGTCTTTTCCCCTCACACCTTTTGGCGACCTTAGGTGAGTGAAAATATCTTGAGCTTTGCACCTTTCTTTTCAAGAATACCTTTTTAGAGGGTCTTCCTATTGAGAAACATCCCACACTAGAGAACTCATAGGTGACCCAAGTGATACTTTCATTTTGAGCTGCTCTATAAATATTTTGTGGGTGTGAGGAAAGTTCATCATCCTGTTGGGTGTTGCTAGCCTATGGTGACGTATTTTCCCTCAGGTATCCTTGTGATTCATAAAAAAACATAAGGGTTGGGAGGTTCTTAATTGAAAAAACCACCGCATGTATAGGGGCCTAAAAATAATATCCCCAAAACATTACTAAGAGCCAAATTATTTTAGAAGCCACCTTATTGTCCAAAAACATTCTTTGAAATTGTTACATCATAATCTACTTCAGAGAAGTTACTTTCCATGTCTGACTACAGGCCCACGCCATAAGTTACATGTAAAATCATCCCTTTGGGGCGTGAGGTAGGCCTACCTAAAAGAATGGTTTCTATCCACTCAAGTTGTAAATTCTTGTTTATGTTAAACTTTCCAATTACATTCAAAATAATCTTTACATCAAATTATGTGCTTGATTAAAAGAGAAATAACACATCCAAACAAACACTAAACATGATGGTTGAATCACAAACCCTTTGACTTAGTGTATACTTGTGAAAGAACCCCTATGTTTGCACTCCTTGAAATTATTTTTCCTTAAAGGTTTCTGAAAATTCCAGCTTTTATTTCAGGTTTCATTGATCAAAGAAAACATTTTGGAACTATGGCTTGGGTGATGTGATTTCACAACCTAAGATATAGACATGAAGGTCACATAAGTCCATGCTTTTTGAGTTATTCCAAGTGTTGTTTTATCACTTGTCATACTCCAAACACAGAGAAGTTGGGAGAAGAACCAAATTTAAACTTGTAAAAAATACAAGAAAAGATTGTTCAAAACTGGAAATAAAACACACAGAAACCACATTGGCACAAAATTCTAGTGCAAGTTATCACAGTCTCTGAGCAATTTCCAAAATTTCATTGCATTTGCACAAATTTTTAAAGAAGTTGCTACATTTTTGGAGTAGTAGCCAAAATTTCATTTCATTTTCTCTCTATCTCGGAAAAGCTATTGATGAAAATCAATTCCATTTGACAAAAACTGAGCACTTTCTATGGGAACCACACACTTTCTTTTATTCCCTAACATTTTATTATTAGAAACTAGCGTACTTGCTACTAAGATCCTTACATTTCCCAAAAGATGCTCACTTTTTCCTGAGAAAGCATTGCATTTGATAGGAATATACAAATAATTGCACAAGTGTCATTCTAGCTCACAATTGATTTTCCGAAACCCAAGCACTTGACACATTATTGGCCACACTTGATAAATATAGCCACTTTTTCTCACAATCTTGTGTATTTTGCTTAAAAACCAGCACTATTGCTTCATCCTACTAAGAACTCAGGGAAAACAAACTCAAGTTTTTTATAGGATCATTTTTCGAAAAAAATAATTGCAAGACCAGATAAGTCACATAGTCCCTCATCCATTATTTCCATCCTACTTGTTAGAAATCAAAATCAAAGAAACCATTGAGATCATTCCTTCACTCAGACGTCTAGGAGATTAAAAGTTTTTGGGAACTTGTAAATAGCTTAAGTAAGCTTTCTCGCAACATATATCTTGATGGTGAAAATGACACAAACAACGTTAAACAAAATATCTCTACTCTATTTCTCCTAAAAAAGAAAGACAACATATAGTAGCCTAACTCCCAAGGTCTTGGTAGTTGGTTCTCAACTGTCTGGTGTCACTCAATTGGTCCATGCAATTGTAATATTCAAGGGGCCTTTGCTGGTAATAAGGAATGCAAGAAATGATGGATTCATTAATCTGTACTTAATGAAAAGGGGGTTTTAAATAGAAAGAAAAAGATAGATTGGGACATACATCAGTGAAACATGAATAAAAATTATCTAATATCCACACATATATTTTCAACAATGAATGTTCCTCCAATAGATCAAGAAGATCATAACATGATGCAATTTACAGAACAATCCATACTATTGCATGCATCTATGGTGCTTAGTTTAACCATCACTATCACATATCATAAATAATTTAAAGATTCAAAAAGAACAAACTCTCATTCATTGCTAAAATCATAGATCAACAGACATTCAACAATTCAATCCATAGATAATTTAATGAAATAATCTTTAAATCTGGTTCCTTCTATTGATTCTCATCAAATAAGAAACACTTATGCTTCAGCAAACTCACTGGCATACAAACAGATTATGATTCATTAACCCTGTCCAGTAAACTCAATTCCAACATAATACTGCATAAAAACTCATATTTGTATTCAACTGTAACTAATAATAGCAAAGTGTCTTTGCAAAGCTATAAAATTCTTCTCTCCTACTATCAAGTGGTTAATCTTATTCTCATCAACCAACCCTTACAATATGGTACCCCAAAAGTATATATAGATGTACAAAGCATAAAATCTTCTCAATCAAAATTGAGATCCACAATTTTAGGAACTAAAACTTTCTTGGAAACTCGGACCTGTTGATCTCCAATTCCAACGGTAATTACAAGAGAGAATAAAAGAAAAGAGGAAGAAGTCATGGGCCCAAAAGACTGCCACTCATCCTTGTGTAGTTTTCTCTAGAATGTATTCATCATAACTGGAGAAGACCTGTTGAAGAATATCCACATCCGGCCCATCAATCCAGTTATCCTAAATTGAATTATCTTCAGTTCTATGGAAGCAAACTCCTTCATGTCTTTCAACTTAGTCAACTCCTTTCTGATAGCCTTCACTCCTTCTTTGAAATCCACCAATCTATCCAATAATAGATCCTCTCCATCATCCTCTTTTTGCATAATTTCTTGGAATCTATTATCCCATTTCTCCTTTAACTGATTTAAAGGCAAACCCTCTTTAACCGGTATATCAATATTAACTAGAATAGCTACACCAGCTTCTCGTTCATCAAGTTGTTCATTTAAATCCTTACTAGCATCCTAAACCTCATTCCTATGCTTATATATGAAATCAGATCTCAACCGGATTATGCTAGAGGCCTTTTCCAAGAATTTTGTGTTGTCCTCTTCAAGGATTGACAGCTCAAGCAAAGTAGACTTTGACAATTTATCGATGTCCTTTATTTTTTGAACATATCCTCTATATTCCTCCTCTTGTTGTTCCAATGTTTTAGCATGGTGCTTCATCTCTTCTATTAGCTCTAATGCCATCTTGTGAATCTCAAAAAAATTTACTAGTACCTCACCTACCTCCTGATTAAGCTTATTCATCCACCTGTTCATCATTCCAGCCTTATTCTTTACATGCACTAGATCATCCACCTCTCTTTTGCTAAGAAACACTTGTGTCTCTAAGGTAGCAAGTTGTGATCTAGGAGCAGAAATATCCTTCAAAAAGGTGTGTATCTAATCCAATTGAGCTTTGATCTCATCTTTTCTTTGCTTATCCTTTATCAACCTTGACTTAGTGGATCATGCTACAACATCCATCAGGTTCATCTACTTATTTATTGTAGGCCTTCCCAAATTGATAATGCCTAATTGATAATCAGTAACCTGCCTATCTCCCACATCGTTATCCACTACTGGTATTGCACATTCTACAATAATTTCACCTGCCTCAGTTAGCCTTGTGGAATGAAGAATACTAGCCTTCTTCTTGAGTCTTTCCTTCTCAATTTCTTTCATCATATCATCCCAATTAAGAGGTTGTGGGGGAGCTATTAGTTTCCTTTTAAGATCCAGCTTCAACCAAGTAGGAGCACTCGGATTAGTATCCATTACAGTAGAAGAAGAGGCTGTAGTCGTAGAGGATAATGGTTGTAGTACATTAACCCTAGTTTGAGAATAAACCTCTTGTACATTTTGTTGTTTTCCCTCTACATTTTATTGTGCAAGATTTTCAGCTTCTTCTTTGTCCTTCTACTCTTGCATCCTCTTATCCTCTTGTTCCTTTTCCAATCTTTCTTCTTCCAACTTCTTCTCCTCAAGTAGCTTGCTTCTTTCTTCTTCTAAAACCTTGAGTCTATCTGATGCCTCCTCCTTTTATTTTTTTTTGGCTAGCTCCTCAACATCTTTCTCCTTTTGCAGGCATTCTATTTCCTCGTTTTTCTTGTAGGCCTCTTCAATTAGTTTCAATTTCTCCTCAAGGGCTTCTCTTTCTCTCCTCTATTTAGCCTTTTCCTCTTCTAGCTCATGGATCTTCTACACCATCTCCAGCTTGTCATTTTCTTCCTTTGTCTTGAGCTCATTCTCCTTTTGCTATGTTTCTTTATTACTTCATCGACTGTTTGCTTAGCCTCCAATTATTGTTGTTGAAGTAATGCATTAGCTTGTTCCCTAGCATCTATTTCCTTCTTTTTTTCTATAGCTTCTGCATGTTTCTTAACATCTGAAGCTTTCTTTGCTTCATCAAACAATTCCCATTGATCCTCTTTTGTTAACACATGCTTAGCCTCCTCCAGAAGAATCTCCTCTTGTACATCCTTTTCTGACAAGGTCTCATCAGAATCTGTTTCAATATAACGGATCTCCATCTCTACTTCTTTTCCTTTCAAATTTTTAGCTATATCATGGAGAGTCCCCTTAGGCATCTCTCCACCTTGTTTCTTTATAGGAGGGACTTGAGTAGATTATTCAACCATTACTGGTGTTGAAGCCACAGGTCCTATTGAGGCATCCTCCTCATGTATTCCAGAAAAATCTTGGGTCGGGGCTTCAAGCACAAATTCTTCAACATCAAGAGGGAAGAATTCCAATGGTTCCTTGGGAGGCATTTTCCTTTTGATTCTCTTATACCCCTTTCCCTTTTTAGGAGCTTGACCTCCAGGAGCCTTGGCTCTAAGTACAACCCATTGGACACTCCTATCCAAGATTGGTCTTCCTATTTGTTTGATGTCAATTGTCTCCTCAGCATCCCAATCTACTGGGTCCAAACTCTTAGTACCTATGTTTAGTGCCTCATATGAAGTATCTAACACTACCCCGTCATCTATTAGGGTATCGGGAATATCAACCTTCACCCCAAATTCCACCAAAAGTGGGACAGACAACCTCTCATGATTTTTCTTTTCTGAGGTCATATTCATCTTGGAGATCACTCTAGAAGTCCTCTAGTAGGTTGAAATGTCTATCAAAAATTGAAGCAAGTAAAGCATACATCTTTTTATTTGGATCAAAGTGCTTCCAGGTAGTATATAAGCCCAACATCAAATGTATCAACTCACTAAAAACCACCTTAGCTCCAACAAGGTGTGGGAAACTGTACTCACCCAATTGCATGGGGAACTTGTGACAACCTGGATTATGTTTCATTCCAAACCTGGTATTGACCCCCAAAGCTTGGTAAACAAACTCCATCAAGACTACTCTATTTCTTGAACACTTGGGGAGCAATTGAGGATGACCCTAAAACCCAGCCAGCCGAAAATACGTAAATTTAGGGTACTGGATATACCAACACCCCCATTCTATAATGAACACCATGGCCTCTAGGCTTAATCTATACCCTGCATCTCCATTAAGCTGGTTAATAACCACATACAAAAATGCATCATTAACCCTTCTAAATTGCAACTAAAAAATCTGTAGCAACAGCTAGTCATAATTGTTCCAAACATTGTTTTTTTGATTAGCTTCTCCCAATACTCCTACTCTGTTTAATTCTTGAAAGATGCCTCCCCTTACTGCTGCATAGATAACATAAGAGGTCATAAATAAGCTCTTAGGTTCTCACTCTGGTCAGATGATCATGTATGCTATCTCAGACAATCATAGGCCAATCAAATTGCTGCAAGATTGTCTGAATGAAAGGCATCCCTCTTTCCAAAAAATCTAGACAACATCATTATAATATCTAATACCTCCTTGTAGAATTCTGCCCTTTTTGGTTGATCTAAGAGTTTTGCTAGGGAATTCTTCTTTGTTCTTAACCTTTTCTTGTTTAAGTGATCCTTATTGGTCTCTTTGTGATTGCTATATATCTCCAAATCCTTTGCCTCATTCAGTTGTGCAAGGTTCTTTGGATTAGGGACGCTGAACATAAGTTGAAAAATTTAAGGAGTCAGGTCTATTATCACATTATCTTGTGAATCTACACATTGGTTGGTGGCCGAATGTTAAGCTCTAGTTGTTGTCATTATCAGTTCCAAGCATTGAATTGATACAGGAAATACAACAATATGAGCCAAGCCAAAATCAACTATTCTTTGAGTTCTCCCTGTCACTTCTTTAGCAATTGTCTCTAAATGCAATTCCTCATAATTGAATGGACCTAGATTTTTGTCAGTTATATTGCCCCAATCAGATTCCACCTTGCTAATTGTGGCAGCAGGACCCCTAGGGTTATACCTCAAGGTATAAGGAAGCTATTTCGGTTTAACCTTCTTAGGCTTAGTTGATGCCTTCAAAGATTCTACAGGCTGACTCCTATGAGAAGCTTATCTTAATAATCCTAACATCCTTTAACTTCCTACAAAAAAACCCCAAATTAGATCTATAATAAATATAACCAAATATGACTTAGAGATCCTATCCTTCTATATAGACTAGAGGCGAAACTAGGCACATCTTAAACAATCTCTTTTAAAAAATAATTTTGGATCGGAACCAGAACTAGCATTGAGCTAGTAATAATAATCAAGCAGGACTGGATTCAGAATTGGAATGGTAACTGGAATCGAAATCAAAATGAGAACCGATTTGGTTCCATGAAGAATTTTCAATTTTATGTTCGATTCCTGTTCTGGTTCCATTTGAGTTATCAACATTTTAAAATCCTGCTTTCTTATTGTAAGCAGAGTCGAAGACAACATGGAAACGGAATTGATACTTATTACAAAACATGGTTCAAGATCAAAATCAATTCTGGTTCCGGTTCCGCTCAAAAATAATCATGACATCATAAGTGATTTCAAAAGGATGATAAATAACATCATGATCTAATGACTAGGTCATGTCAAAACGAAAAGGGGTTAAAAATAAAATTATACAGGAACATACCCATATGACTGAGAGGAAACCGTAATAATGAAGGCATCATATTTAAAACAAAAATGCACCAAAATCTTAATTCACAAACCCTCGACATCAAACAATTAGGGAAAAATTTAACCCCATTCAAACTAATTAGATCAATGCGTAACAGGATTCCTAAGTAAAACTGTAATTTATCAAACCCTACCAATGCAAAAATAGTAACTAATCACACCATTAAAAACCTTGGGCATCATGGTACGGTCACAATTAAAATGTGAAAATGACTGTGACAAAACAAACAAATGAGAAACCAAAACACAAGAAAAACAAAAAAAAAAAATGAGAAAACAGAACAAAAGAAAAGGAAAACAGAAAACATGAATGCACAACAAAACCGAGATTCATGAATTCATGAGAAACCAATGACCGAAGAAAAAATGATAAGTGAAAAAAATGAAGAAGAAGAATAGAAACCCTACCTCCAAACGCAAATAAATAGGTTAGCTCTCTGAAGCAATTCCGCACGTAATTATCTCCCTTTCGATCAAATCACACGTCCAAACATTCCACTGCAGCTATAGTTTTCTCTTGATCTTTTAAAATAATGATGATAACTTCCATTTAATCCCTAATTAAGGTTAAAACTACAGATTTGCACGTGCATGGTACCTTTAAATAATGTCGTAAATGCGGCAGATCGGAGTTGGAACTATGGAGGGAACTGGCACATTACTGTTGTATGGCTTCAGTAAAGTCAAACAACAAAATGGCAAAAGCGGAATTGGAATGGGAATTGATTTAGAAACTTTATCCAATTTTCTTAATCTGGTTCCCGTTCTGGCTCCGGTTCCGCCAACAAAGAAGAAAGCAAAACAAAAGACAAAATAAAAACAGACAGACCAAAACGAGAAAACCCAACACAAAAACCTAAGTCTAAACAAACAAACCAAAAAGGCAGAGGTGGAGGTGGAATGGGAATTGATTTGAAAACTTAGAATAAATTTAGACTTAACTTCCACTCTGGCTCCAGCTCTAACAAAGACAAACCAAAATACAACAAAAAGACCATTGGGACAAGGATTAGAAGGAAATATTTGAAAGAAGTTTCAAAACTCGATTTAGTTCATGTTTCAGTTCCGGTTCCGACATAACAAATCAAAGAAAAATAAAGTGCTTGGAAAAGAAGAACTCCAATTTTTTTTTGAAACACAACCAAGGACAAAAACAAAAAGGGGGACCCATTTTGACCAAGGCAAAAGATGGGATGGTTATTCAAGGCATAACAAATGGCGACTCAGCTAGGAAAATTTTTTACCCATTTTCAAGACACCCAAAAAAAATTCAGTCACCCTAAAACTACTTGGCTTATGAAGCATGTTAACTTGAATAAGATTAGATATATAGGATAAGATTAAGCTAGAATCTCAAATGTATGTGCTCATGAGTTATTTCTAAATCTGAGTGTGTGCGTATATTGTGCATCCTTCTTTATAGATACTTTCTCTATTCCTGAACAACTATACCTAAGATTCAAGCTACATATGTTGAGTCCTTTAACCATTGTGCAATGAAATCCTAGGTATTTCTCCACTGCCAGACAGGTGTTCATAGCCCCGACAGAGATACCTCTAGTTCTCTCAAAGCATTGCTCTACTGCTAGATAAGCATCCATAGCCCCGATAGAGATACTTTATTCACCCATTTAATATCGATCTTTCCTTTTCTTTCTCTCATTTTTTTTTTACTTAAGCTTCACTTGTAGAAATATTTTATGCACTTTCTTCAATACTCAGATATAATTGATCTGAAATGTGGGTTGAGAACTACAATGGATTTCATGATAGTCTTGGAATCAAATTTTTCACTTGAATCAAAAGGTAGAGCCACCCTAAAATAGATAGGTATTTACTTAGGTAGATGTTATCTAATTAGGTGACATATTTTTTATAATAATTGATGAGATATTCACAGTGTATCTTCTACCCCTAATAACTTTTCAAACCAACATTAGAATGATCATAAAAAATGAGTTTCAGAAGGAAATCATTTTCAAATATGATAATGAAAATACCTAAACCAATTTCTCTCATATTGCTTGTAGCATACTTTGAATAGCAACCCCCTATCTTGAGATGGACAAAAATGAAGATCCCCAACGAAACAAGACACAACAAAACAAACAAAGACAAACAAAAGAACAAACAAAAACAAACAAAATAAAATCAAACTTAATTATATATAATACAATATAATACATTCTTTAAAACATTAGACCTTTCATGAACCAAAATAGTGCTCGAGAAACTGACCATTAATTGGCAATGGAACAGGTTCTCCTATTAAGGTACTTAAATGAAAAGCATTCTCGCCTAGTATCTCAGCCACTTGATACGGACCTAACCAGAGTAGATATCAAACTTTTGGTGATCTCACTTCTTCTCTTTGGCTTTATCCCATAGTAATACAAGATCTGATATCCTAAAGGATTTTACCTTGGCCCTTTTATCAAACCAGCATTTAACAACAACCTGATGCTTAGAAAACTGCTACAAAGCAGCATCTCTTTGTTCCTCCATGTTAAGAAAATTAAGTAATCTAACCTCGATCCTATCATCCTTGGTATAAATATCCTCCATAAACTTAAGAACATGTATTTGTAAATGGAACGGGAAGACTGGGTCTTGGCCATAGACTAACTTAAAAGGAAAATTCCCTAGAGGTACTTTGATTCGAGTTCGATCTGCCCATAGGGAAAATCTCAACTGGGTGTGTCAGTCCCTAGGATTGTTTTCTAATAACTTTCTTATTACTTCCAACAAGTTTTTATTAGTGGACTCAGCCACTCTATTTCCCTAAGGGTAGTAATTGGAGGAAAACTTCAAAATAATTTTATGTTCATAAGCCCATTGAATGAATTCAACAGAAGAAAAAGCAGGGCCATTATCGCATACCAAGGCAAATGGAACTCCAAACCTGGTGGTGATGTTCTTAGTCAAAAATTTGATAACCACCTCTATGGTGTTGTTTTTCCAAGGCTGAGCCTCGTTCCAGCGTGTACAATAGTCAATTGCAGTCAAGATAAACTTGTGACTTGCGGAAGAATTGGGATTAATAACACCTAAAGATTCTAATTCCCATTGAGCAAATAGCGTTACTTCATACACTAGTTGCAAAGGCATTGCAGGATTTATTTCCCTGGGTATAGATGTTTGACATACATGACACATTCTGACATGTTGATGTGCATCCCAAAATACATAAGGCCAATAATAGCCCAATCTAAGAATCTGATGAGCCAAAGCATCCACAGACCCATTTCATGTTCTATGCCTTCAATGGAACTCCGAAATAACATGTTTTGCCTCTTGTTGATCCAAACAGCATAGGTAAATCCCTTGAAAATTATTTTTGTAGATGGATCCTCCTTTAAACATGTAGTGAGAACTCTTCATCCTTAATTGTCTCCTCTGTGTAGCATTCATTCCTTTTGGGCATCTGTTATTTAGGAGGAAAAAGATCAAGTCCATGTACTAGGGATCCTTAGTAAATGACTGGACAGTGTACTGCTAACAAGTGATATTCTTATCCACATTTGTCATTGTTTTTGAGAGACCTTTCCCTCAAAAGAATCTCTAAGTCAAACTCTTGCAGAATAGCCATCCATTTTCCTCTTCGCTCTCCCAATTCACTTTGCATCAGGAGAGACTTCATAGCTGCATCAGGCACTATGACCATTACTTGACTTTGCAGAATGTAATGCCTGAACTTCTTTACCGCTCGAACCAATGCAAAGGCTTGTTTCTCCAAAGGTAGGTATCTAACCTCTACATTCTTAAATAGAGAGCTCATGAAGGCAATGTGTATTTCCTCTCCCTCTCCCTCTCCTCTTTGTTGTGTTAACACAGCTGCACATGAATGGTCAGATGCAAAAGAATAGATATAAAAAGGCCTTAGATAATCTGGGCTAGTCAACACAGGTGCCTCAGATATTGACTGTTTGATCTACAAGAAAGCAGATTTAGCCTCATTGCTCCATTCTATTTTCACTTCTTTCTTCATCATTTCATTAAGGGTTTTGACAATCTCCGCAAACCCTGTTATAAATTTTCTAACAAAATTAATCCTTCCAAAGAAGGATCTCATTTATTTCTTGCTACCTGGACTTGTCAATTTCAAGATAGCCTCCACTCGATCAAGGTCTATGGATATCCCTTCTTCTGGTATGATGTGACCTAATATTTTCCCTTTAGATACTCCAAACACACACTTTTTTGGATTGAGGGAGACACCATAGCTTATACATTTCTTGAGAACCTTTTCCAGATCTACAACATGGACTTCCCAATTCTTGGAGAAGATGGTTAAATCATCCACATAAATAATTATACACTTTCCTATCAAATCTTTGAAGGGTACATCCATTTCCCATTGAAAGGTTGCTCCAGTGTTGATAAGACCGAACGACATCCTCCGAAAGGCAAATGTGCCCCATTTGGTGGTGAAAGCGGTCTTCATTCTATCCTCATGACTGATAAGGACCTAATTGTACCCAGAATAACCATCTAAGAATGACATCATCTGGGACCCATTAACCTTTTGTAGCACTTCATCAAGAGAAGGCAGTGGATAATTATCTTTCTCAGAGGCTTTATTTAGATTCTTGAAATCAACACAGTCTGATTTCCCCATTTTTCTTGCGTACAGTAACTAAATTTTCCACCCACATAGAATGTCTAATAGGAAAGATTATTCTTGTAGATAGGAGCTTTTGTACCTCCTTTTGGATCAAGGGCTCAATTAAAGCATTGACTGGGCTTCTTTTTTTTACGGAAGGGTTTGGCTTCTGGCTTGAGAGGTATGGTATGTGTGATCACCGAAGTGTCAAAGGTTTTTAGGTCATCATAACTCCAAGCAATGGCTGCAATGTTCTGCTCCAAAATTTTAACTATCTTATCCTTAATTTCTTGAGGACAAGTCTTTCCTATAAGGACATTCCTTTCAGGGCCTAAGTGAGTCAAATTGACAGATTCATATTTCCCTCCATCACTCTCTGTGGGTACCCTTTGATGAGCCTATGGGTCAGAATCAAATATTCTCTCCAAAGCTACCATCCCTTTTAGAATGCTATTGCTCTTTAGATCCAATATCACTTTTGCACCACCATTCTCTGGATCCCAATCTCATTGATCTCTTTCTGATTCATCTATTATTTGTCCTTCAAAGACATCTAAACTTGCTAGAAAACCCAATATATGTTGATTGTCATCGAATACCTAAAAATTTCAGACATTATCAAGGATAGCTGGGGCTGAAATTAATTCAACTAAAAATCTATTTAGATTAGAGTCTTGCATGGGTTCCAATGTGCTAGCAGCAACGGAAAGGGCATCTGCAATTTGATTAGCTTCTCTAGTGATCAAAGTAATCCCAAAATCATCAAAGTCTTATATTAAGTTCCGAACTTTGTTTCTGCATGTAGCCAATCTTTTGTTATGAAATGTATACTGGCTACGTACCTATTTTTTGATCACTTCAAAATCCCCCATAACCATGAGAGCAGTAACCTTATTTTTATGAGCAAACATGATTCCACAAGCGAGTGCTTCATACTCAACCACATTTTTTGTGCAGCCAAATTGCAATGTGTAAGATGCAAAGTAAATTTTCCCTTTTGGATTTGTTAGTTCGATCCATGCTCCACTTCCTGCCTTGGATTTGGAGCCATCAAATTTAAGACTCCACAATTGGTCTTTAGCTAGGAGTTATTTCTTTTTAGGGATGATAGGGGATGAATTACTTGGGATATGTGGTGGCTCAGACTTTTGTTGGTCATCAAAAATTGACTTGGGGCAAGGCTCACTTGAAGAATTTTCTATATTCACAGCTTGGTCAATAATTATCTCCTGGATAACTTCTTGGATCAGATTGCAATCTAATTCATTTTTTATTAATGCCTTGGGAATTGGTAGAGTATCTGGGGTAGGTGTATTGGAAAAGAACTAAGATACCTCAATCCCTTCTTGAATGTTCAAACATAGAACCTGAGCCTGATCAAACCATGAGGAATCTTCCTCTCGAGGAAGGCTAGTCCTAGTGAGAATGGTAGCATCGTTAACTATAAAAGAAAACTCGTTGATGGGTGTTTGAGATTTTTCCTGACTCATTTGTTGAGGCTGGCCTATATGATTTAAGATATCTAGGCATGGTAGGCACGTTAACCCTGAATTATTGTGATAATGAATCCTACACCAATTAGGAAGAAACAAACTACTCAAATTAGTTTCTTCTCCTAATACCATCCTATCTTGTTGCAACCTTCTTATTAGAACTTGTTGGTTGATTCATATCATTGGGTCATTGTGTTCTAGGGGCAATGCATCCGTAGGATTGAGTACAGAAAAGGTCAAGACTTCCTCTTGCTTGTAAACTCCTATCTTAGTCTCAAAATATGCTACTTCATGTGAAGCATCATATTTTGTAGTCATATGCTTGAACCTTGGTTCACTCTCAATCCTTATCTGTGTTGCTACCCCCTTCCAGGGTAGCCACATGTGAGAGAAACCCAAGGACAAATATCCCCCAATACTTTTCATTAGCTCCTGAATTAGGAGAATACCATATGTCTCTGGGATGTCAGCCACTTGGATATCTATGTAGGTTTGTATCCTTGGATCTGATCCGACCTATACATGCATATTCTTTAGTTCTCCTACAACATTGACCTCAGTTTTTTCCAGCTAGATCACTTTCTTATTTGACGAGATAGGATTTAATCCTAACTTCTTACATATTGAAAAGGGCATAACATTACTTGATGCTCCAAAGTCCAATAAACAGTTATGCAAATTCTTTCCAAAAATCCTTAAACTTAAAAGAAAAGGTGGGGTACTAGTCTTACCTTTATAGATGGTTGCATTTGTCTCCTTTACAGGAGTCACTTTACCTTTTCCCTTTAAGCGATCTGCCTCCTCCAAGGCTTTTAATACCACTTCACATTGAGTTGGGCACCACTTCATAATATCAAAGAATGATAATCATGTCTTATGTTTATGGAAAACTGCAATGAAATCAAATTTTGGATCATTCCTTACTTGATATTTAAAAAAAGAAGGTGGATTGCCTCTATTCTGAGGATCAGAAGGTCCCTTTGGTGGTGGTGGGTTATTATCTGCATTTTGGTTAGGTGGGACCATGTTGTTTGGGGGTGCAGATGTAGTAAATGGGCCCTTATTCTGATTTCTCAGGAAGTGACCACCTTTGGACTGGAAGGCTTGGGCATCATACAGATCCTCCTTTGGCTCATTAGCTCCCTACATGGGGAATTGGTATGTCTGTTCAATAATCTCAAAATTCATAGCAGTACTTATTGGCCCATTATCCTGATTCGAATTTTTTGCTGGAGGATGGGAATCAGCTTGTGCAATTTTTACCATTTTCTCCATTTTTGGGCAATTAACCTCAAAATGTACTGCAATATCATGTAGCCTACACCAATTAGTCATGAAATTAAGGTTAGCCACATTAGGGGTATGTGATCGATCCTCACCTGACTGATAATTATGGGAAACTCCCCCATTGTTAGGTCCATTATTCCACTTCCTATTGTTTTTGTTGGACCTCTGGTTATATCCTTTGTTCTGATTTTGGTAATTTTGATTAGAGGAGTTTTGATTTTGGAAGTTCTGGCTGGTGTTCTGATTCACACTCTAATTGGAGTAATTCCCCTAGCTGTTGTAACCTCTCTGGTTCTGATAATTTTGGTTTTGGTTGTGGGGAGGGTTTTTTCTAAGCTCTGCCATGTCATTAGACATTTGAGATAGAGTCTTTTTGAGAGTTTCTACCTCATAGGTCAGTTGAATAGTTTGTTCATTTTGCACATTCTGCACTCTGGATGGGGAATGAACATGCGCTGATCCTCCCTCCTGTTGTTGTTGATTTTTAGGTTGTTGGGAAGAATCTTGCATGCCATTTCCGAAAAAGGGCATGGTAGATGGGATTTGCAACTCAGATACAGGTTCGTATTGGGAGCAAGACATCCCTGGGACAGTGTTGTATAATGGTGGGTTAGGCATATGATAACCCATGGGAGGAAGAGTTGTTCTTAAACCTCTTGATTGCAGACTTACCTACTATTGCAATTTGATGGCTATATAAATACACTTTAGACAAAGAGTCAATTTTGTTGGGTTGATAAGTTCTCTGCAAGAATAGACCAATCAAGGAATCAACAACTCTTAACTACGCCTAAATGGCAATATTCTCCACCACTAAGTAAGGATCTTGCAGCCTGCGAAACATCCTCTGGAATCAAGTGTTGAATAGAGGCAATGGCTCATGATATTCCTTTCTTATGGTGGAAAACTAGTGATACAGGATGGCAGGGTCTACGTAGACCCAGAATTGATTAATGAACACATTTTTTAAATCTGTCTAGCCTAAAATACATCCCCGGGGCAGATTTCAGTACCACTTATATGCCATGTACCCTAAAAAATAAGGAAACAATCTACATACCATGTCCTAATGAACCACTTGAGCATGGGTACAAGCATCTTTGAATGCTTGTATATTCTCCTTAGCAATTCTTGATTCCCCATGCATGTACTTGAGATAAAACTTTTCTGGATTCTTTAGTAGATTATGGATTCCCCCTGGAATAGTCCTTAGCGGAGAGGGGTTATTCATAAAGTAATCCATGGGTAGGATTGGTTGATCAGGTGGTGGTGATATAGGTCGAACTAGTGGCAAAACTGGCCAAATATGTGGTGGTGATGTAGGTTGGACTGGTGGTGTTGTACGCGGATTTGGTTGAAATCTAGGTGGAGTAAGCGGTGGTGACAACTATAGAATCAAAATTCTATGAGCATGGGGTCTAGGTCTAACTAGGGTTTGTAGTTATTCTAATGGTTCAGGGTCCGTAGAGAATCTTACAATCCTCCCGTACTTCTCTGATGAGAATGACACAATGCGAGCCAACTTGTTCCTTCAAGAACTCCTTCTAAGGCCAGAGTTGTTGATGGTGAAAATGACACAAACAATGTTAAAAAAATATATCTACTCTATTTCTCCTGAAAAAGAAAGACAACATATAGTAGCCTAACTCCTAAGGTCCTAGTAGTTGGCTCTCAACTTTTTGGTGTCACTCAATTGGTCTATGCAATTGTAATATTCAATGGGCCTTTGCTGGTAATAAGGAATGCAAGCAATGATTGATTCATCAATTTTTACTTAACAAAAAGGGGGTTTTAAATAGAAAGAAAAAGATAGATCAGGGCATACATCAGTGAAACATGAATAAAAATTATCTAATATCCACACATATATTTTCAACAATGAATGTTCCTCCAATAGATCAAGAAAACCATAACATGATGCAGTTTACAGAACAATCCATACTATTGCATGCATCTATGGTGCTTAGTTTAACCATCACAATCACACATCAAAAATAATTTAAACATTCAAAAAGAAAAAACTCTCATTCGTTGCTAAAATCATAGATCAACAGACATTCAACAATTCAATCCATAGATAATTTAATGAAATAATCATTAAATCTGGTTTCTTCTATGGATTCTCATCAAATAAGAAACACTTATGCTTTAGCAAACTCATTGGCATACAAACAAATTATGATTCATTAACCCTATCCAGTAAACTCAATTCCAACATAATACTGCATAAAAAATCATATTTGTATTCAACTATAACTAATAATAACAAAGTGTCTTTGCAAAGCTATAAAATTCTTATCTCCTACAATCAAGTGGCTTATCTTATTCTCATCAACCGACCCTTACAATATGGTACCCCAAAAGTATATATAGACGTACAAGGCATAAAATCCTCTCAATCAAAATTGAGATCCACAATTTTAGGAACTAAAACTTTCTTGGAAAATCAAACCCGTTGATCTCCAGTTCCAACGGTAATTACAAGAGAGAATAAAAGAAAAGAGGAAGAAGTCATGTGCCCAAAAGACTGCCACTCATCCTTGTGTAGTTTTCTCTAGAATTTATTCATCATAACTAGAGAAGACCTGTTGAAGAATATCCACATCTGGCCCATCAATCCAGTTATCCTAAATTGAATTCTCTTCAGTTCTATGGAAGCAAACTCCTTCATGTCTTTCAACTTAGTCAACTCCTTTCTCGTAGCCTTCACTCCTTCTTTGAAATCCACCAATCTATCCAATAATAGATCCTCTCCATCATCCTCTTTTTGCATAATTTCTTGGAATCTATTATCCCATTTCTCCTTTAACTGGTTTAAAGGCAAGCCCTCTTTAACCGATATATCAATATTAACTAGAACAACTACAACAGCTTCTCGTTCATCAAGTTGTTCATTTAAATCCTTACTAACATCCCAAACCTCATTCCTATGCTTATATATGAAATTAGATCTCAATCGGATTATGCTAGAGGCCTTTTCCAAGAATTTTGTGTTGTCCTCTTCAAGGATTGACAGCTCAAGCAAAGTAGACTTTGACAATTTATTGATGTCCTTTATTTTTTGAACATATCCTCTATATTCCTCCTCTTGTTGTTCCAATGTTTTAGCATGGTGCTTCATCTCTTCTATTAGCTCTAATTCCATCTTATGAATCTCAAAAAATTTTACCAGTACCTCACCTACCTCTCGATTAAGCTTATCCATCCACCTGTTCATCATTCCAGCCTTATTCTTTACATGCACTAGATCATCCACCTCTCTTTTGCTAAGAAACACTCATGTCTCTATGGCATCAAGTTGTGATCTAGGAGCAGAAATATCCTTCAAAAAGGTGTTTATCTAATCCAATTGATCTTTGATCTCATCTTTTCTTTGCTTATCCTTTATCAACCTTGACTTAGTGCATGATGCTACAGCATCAATCAGGTTCATCTATTGATTTCTTATAGGCCTTCCCAAATTGACAGTGCCTAATTGATAATCAGTAACCTACATATCTCCCACGTCCTTATCCACTGCTAGTATTGCACATTCTACAATAATTTCACCTACCTCAGTTAGACTTGTTGAATGAAGAGTCTGAGCCTTCTTCTTGGGTCTTTCCTTCTCAATTTATTTCATCATATCATCCCAATTAAAAGGTTGTGGGGGAGCTATTAGTTTCTTTTCAAGATCTAGCTTCAACTAAGTAGGAGAACCCAGAGTAGTAGCAATTACAGTAGAAGAGGAGGTAGCAGTCGTAGAGGATAATGGTTGTAGTACATTAATTGTAGGTTGAGAATCAACCTTTTGTACATTTTTTTGTTCTCCCTCTACATTTTATTGTGCAAGCTTTTCAGCTTCTTCTATGTCCTTCTACTCTTGCATCCTCTTATCCTCTTGTTCCTTTTCCAATCTTTCTTCTTCCAACTTCTCCTCCATAAGTAGCTCATTTCTTTCTTCTTCTAAAACATTGAGTCTATCTGAGGCTTCCTTCTCCTTTTGTTGTTGCTTGGCCAGCTCTTGAGCATCTTTCTCCTTTTATATACATTCTATTTCCTCCTTTTTCTTGTAGGCCTCTTCAATTAGTTTCAATTTTTCCTCAAGGGCTTCTCTTTCTCTCCTCTATTTAGCCTTTTCCTCTTCTAGCTCATGTATCTTTTGTACCATCTCCAACTTGTCATTTTCTTCCTTTGTCTTGAGCTCATGCTCCTCTTTCTTTTTGTGCTTTATTACTTCATCGACTGTTTGCTTAGCCTCCAATTGTTGTTGTTGAAGTCATGCATCAGCTTGTGCCCTAGCATCTATTTCCTTTTGTTTTTTATAGCTTCTACATGTTCCTTAGCATCTGAAACTTTCTTTCCTTCCTCAAACAATGCCCATTGATCCTCTTCTTTTAACACATGCTCAGTCTCCTCCGGAAGCATCACTTCTTGTACATTCTTTTCTGACAAGGTCTCATTAGAATCTGTTTCAATATCAAGGATCTCCATCTCTACTTATTTTCCTTTCAAAGTTTTAGCTATATCATGGAGATTCCCCTTAGGCATCTCTCCACCTTGTTGCTCTGTAGGAATGAATTGAGCAGATGATTCATCCATTACTCGTGTTGAAGCCACAGGTCCTGTTGGTGCCATCCTTCTCATGTATTCTATACAAATCTTGGGTCGGGGCTTCAAGCTCAAATTCTTCAACATCAAGAGGGAAGAATTCCAATGTTTCCTTAGGAGGCATTTTCCTTTTGATTCTCTTATACCCCTTTCCCTTTTTAGGAGCTTGACCTCCAGGAGCCTTGGCTCTGAGCACAACCCATTGGACACTCCTATCCAAGACTGGTCTTCCTATTTTCTTCATGTCAATTGTCTCCTCAGCATCCCAATCTACTGGGTCTAAACTCTTAGTACCTATGTTTAGTGCCTCATATGAAGGATCTAACACTACCCCATCATCTATTAGGGTATCAGGAATATCAACCTTCACCCCAAATTCCACCAAAAGTGGGACAAACAACCTCTCATAATTTCTCTTTCCTTGGTCATATTCATCTTGGAGTTCACTCCAGAATTCCTCCAGCAGGTTGAAATATCTATCAAAAATTGAAGCAAGTAAAGCATTCATATTTTTCTTTGGATCAAAGTGCTTCCAGGCAGTATATAATCCCAACTTCAAATGTAATAACTCACTACAAACCACCTTATCTCCCACAAGGTGTCGGTAGTTGTACTAACCCAATTGCATGGGGAACTTGTGACAACCTGGATTATGTTTCATTCCAAACCTAGAATTGACCCCCAAAGCTTGGTAAACAAACTCCATCAAGACTACTTTGTTGTTACGGCACGTGGGGAGCAAGTGAGGATGACCCTCAAGCCCAACCAGCCTGAAATAAGTAAATTTAGGGTACTGTATATACCAACACCCCCATTTTGTAATGAATGCCATGGCCTCTTGGCTAAATCTATACCCTGCATCTCCATTAATTTGGTTAATAACCACATACAAAAATGCATCATTAACCCTTCTAAAGTGTAACTCAAAAATCTGTAGGGAAAGTTGGTCATAATGGTTCCAAACTTTGCTTTGCCTATTAGCCTCTCCCAATATTCCTACTCTATTTAATTCTAGAAAGATGCCTCCCCTTTCTACTACATAGATAACATAAGAGGTCATAAAGAAGCTCTTATTTTCTCTCACTCTGGTCATCTGATCATGTATGCTATTTGAGACAATCATAGGCCAATCAAATTTCCTGCTTCCCATCCAAGATTGTCTGAATGAATGGAAACATCCATTCCTTAAAATGAAAGGCATCCCTCTTTCCAAAAACTCTAGACAACATCATTATAATATGTGATACATCCTTGTACAATTCTTCCTTTTTTGGCTGATCTGAGAGTTTTTTTAGGGACTTATTCTCTGTTCTTAACCATTTCTTGTTTAAGTGAGCCTTATTGGTCTCTTTGTGATTGCTATATATCTCCAAAGCCTTTGCCTCATTCAGTTGTGCAATATTTTTTGGATCAGGGACACTGAACAAAAGTTGAAATATTTGAGGAGTCAAGTCTATGATCACATTATCTTGTGAATCTACACATTGTTTGGTGGCCAAATTGTAAGCTCCAGGTGCTGTCATTATTAGTTTCGGGCATTGAATCGATAGAGGAAATACAACAATATGAGCCAGGCCAGACTAAACTATTTTTTGAGTTCTTTGTGTCACCTCTTCAACAAATATCTTTGAATACAACTCCTCATAATTTAATGGACCTATATTTTTGTCAATTATATCCACCCAATCAGATTCCACCTTGCTAACTATGGCAGTAGGACCCCTATGGTTATACCTCAAGGTATAAGGATGTTGTTTCAGTTTAACCCTCTTAGGCTTAGTTGATGCCTTCAAAGTTTATGTAGGCTAACTCCTCTGAGAATCTTCTCTTGATACTCCTAACATTCTTTAACTTCCTGCAACAAAACCTCAAATTAGATCTATAATAAATATAACCAAATATGACTTAGAGATCCTATCCTTCTATATAGACCGGAGACGGAACCAGGCAGAAAACATCTTAAACAGTCTCTTTTAAAAACACTGTTGAGATCAGAAGCAGAACTGGCATTGAGCTTGTAATAATAATAAAGCGGGACCAGAGTTGTAATTGGAATGGTAACCAGAATCAGAATTGAAATGAGAACCGATTTGGTTCCATGAAGGATTTTCAATTTTATGTTCGGTTCCGGTTCCGGTTCTGGCTGAGTTATCAACATTTTAAAAGTCTGATTCTTACTGTAAGCGGAGTCGGAGACAGGATGGAAATGGAATCAATACTTATTACAAAAAATGGTTCAAGATCAAAATCAATTCTGGTTACAGTTCCGCTCAAAAATAATCATGACGTCATAAGTGATTTCAATAGGATGATAAATAACATCATGATCTAATGACTAGGTCATATCAAAATGAAAAGGGCTTAAAAATAAACTTATGTAGGAAAATACCCATATGACTGAGAGGAAATAGTAATAATGAGGGCATCATATTTTTAAAAAAAATGCACCAAAACCTTAATTCACAAACCCTTAACTTCAAATAATTAGGGCACGAATTTAACCCCATTCAAACTAATTAGATCAATGCGTAATAGGATTCCTAATTAAAACCGTAATTTATCAAATCCTACCAATGTAAAAATAGTAACTAATCACACCATGAAAAACCTAGGGCATCATGGTATAGTCACGATTAAAACATGAAAACGACCATGACAAAACAAACAAATGAGAAACCAAAACACAAGAAAAAGAAAAATGAAAAACGAGAAACCAGAACAAAAGAAAAGAAAAATGCAAAACATGAACTCGAAAGATAACTGAGATTCATGAATTGACGAGAAACCAACGACCGAATAAAAAATGATAAGTGAAATAGAAAAATAAGAAGAATAGAAACCCTACCTCCAAACGCAAATAAAAAAGTTAGCCCTATGATGAAATTCCATGCGTAATTATCTCCCTTTCGATCAAATCACACGTCCAAACGCTCCACTGCAAGTCTAGTTCACTCTTGATCTTTTTAAATAATGATGATAACTTCAAGTTAATCCCTAATTAAGATCAAAACTATAGCTTCGTGTGTGCATGGCACCTGCAATCAATGCCATAAATACGGCAGATCAGAGTCAGAACTATAGAGGGAATTGGCACATTACTATTGTATGGATTCACTAAAGTTAAACAACAAAACGACGGAAGTAGAATCGGAATGGGAATTAATTTAGAAACTTTATCCAAGTTTTTGAATCTGGTTCTCGTTCCAGCTCCGGTTCTGCCAACAAAGAAGAAAGTGAAACAAAAGACAAAATAAAAACACAAAGACCAAAACAAGAAAACCCAACACAAAAACCTAAGTGTAAATGAACAAACCAAAAAGGCGGAGGGGGAATGGGAATCGATTTGGAAACTTAGAATAAATTCAGACTTAACTTCCACTCCGGCTCTGAAAAAAGAAAAACCAAAAGACAACAAAAACACCGCCGGGACAGGGATCGGAAGGAAATCTTTAAAACAAGTTTCAAAACCCAATTTAGTTTTGGTTCCGGTTCTGATAGAACAAATAAAAAAAAAATTTCTTGGAAAAGAACAACTCAAAACATTGTTTGAAAAAAAATCAAGGACAAAAACAAAAAGGGGGACCCATTTTGACCAAGGAAAAAGATGGCGTGGTTATGCAAGGCATAACAATATCCTCTAGACAAGGAGGTGAAATATTGACCCTAGTTCTTCAAAATTTTGATTTCCAAAATAGCACTTAAACCTTAGCGTCTTGAGCTTCATAGAAACCATCTTTAAAAACCATTACACTTTATGACCATCTAGCATCTGACTGCTCCAGTTCAAAAATAAAACCTTGTAGCACTGATCCTTCAACTTAGTCTCACATACACTGAAGGTAAACGAACTGACATCACAAGTAGTTTGAGAACCTTCTTTTTTGAGAAGAACGAAAAACCCCACCAATTTCTCACCGCATCAATCATCTTAGATGAAGAGGAAGAGAAAGTAGACATAGAAACTTAAAGACTCATGTTACCACCACCTGTGTGGAAATAGACATACATACCTCATCCTTTTTGGAAAGAAAAAGATCACTAGGACTGGAAAACACAATATACTTAAGTAAAAATCCATACTGTGCCTTCCAAAGAACCGTCCTACAAAAAATTTCACCAAAGAGTTCATCTAGAGAAGATATCACACCCACTAGAATAGACTAGACTCTTTCTATCTATGCTTTGCACTAGTAGACCAAATATTTTCTAAAGAATAGGAGTTATGAAAATAGTCATAAAATGATTGGCAGTTGTTTATGACAACTACAAGATCACAACACAAGAAGAAAATGGAAGCAAGCAAGAACAACACCAACATCCCACCACCAAATACCATGGAAGATTAAAGTAGCCCATGGGGCTATACACCAAGTGACCTTGAAACACCCTAGAAGAGACTTGTGTATAGAGAGACCTTCACTGAGGAAGAACTAAACAACAACAAAAATGTAGTGATAGAACAAAACAACTAGGACCCAAATAGAGTGGTTGTAGAGGAGGTGGATAAAGAGGAGGAAATAAATGATGAGGAACTATTCAAACATTCCAACAACCTCAAGGTTCTCAAACTAATGGAAAATTTGTTGAGAAAAGACCCAAACTCATATTTCTTCAAGTTAGCACAAACTGGTGTTAAATTACCAATGGACTTCAATGTGGAGGCTCTAAAAGATCCCAATCTTATTCCCTTAGGGGATTACTCAGTTGTGAGACAAATAACCAAACCCCTAGAGATTCCAAACATGCCACCTATGTTCACACAAAATAGTTGTCAACCCAAAGAGAGCCGCTTATTTAGATAACCAGCTTAGATTGAACAAGCAGTAGTGCCATAACTATATCAAGGAGGGCCATCCCAGTATGAACCACAAAACTATAATCCACCTCCTAGAAAATATGTACCTCAAAACACTTCGATTGTCAACCTTTCTCAAAACAATCAATACCATCAACAAGGTGTCCCACCAATGCATCGTCAAGGGAACCTTCAGTATACTCCTATCCAATAAGGTGTGCCATAGAGCACCCTTCTTCAATTGTACCATCAATGTATCCCACAAATGCATCAATAGGGAAACCTTCAATTTAGTCCTTCCTAGCAACAAGGTGTGACCCAAGGCACCCTTCTTTAATCATCCCATCAACAAGGTAACCCACCAATGCATCATTAGGGGAACCTTCAATATAGTCTTTCCCAAAAACAAGGTGTGCCCCAAGGAACCCTTCTTTAGTCATCCTATCAATAAGGTAACCCACCAACACATCATCAAGGGAAACTTCTATATAGTCCAACCCAACAAGGTGTCACCTAGGGAACCCTTCTTCAGTCATCCCATCAACAAGGTAACCCAGCAACACATCATCAGGGGAACCTTTAGTATAGTCTTAACCAACAAGGTGTGCCCTAGGGCACCCTTCTTTAGTCATCCCATCAACAAGGTAACTCGCCAATGCACCATTAGGGAAGCCTTCAGTATAGTCCTCCTTATATCTAACAAGGAGCTAATCCTCCTTACTCCCAATATGGTTACGAAGATCTTGTACCTTCACAATACTGGATATATGACCAAAACATGGTAGGGAAACAAGGCTTTTTCATGCCAGGATTACAAAAAAACATACCAAAAATAGAGATGGAATGAAAATTAGATGTTGTCACCCAAAAAATAGCAAACATGCAGGTAGAAAAATAAAATAATCCCTACACTCTTCAAGAAATTTTTCCATTCCCACTCGATCGTTCTATCACTACATTACCTTTTCCAAATAATTTTGAAATAAACAGGTTTGAAAACAAATACAAAGGAAGAGGAGATCTAGAAAATCATGTATGATAATTCTCATTATCATGTATGGAGGTACAACACAAGGATGCCTATCTCATGAGGCTCTTTCCACACAGCCTTACAGGTCATGCTATGGAGTGGTTCACCTGTCTGCAACCTAAAATTAGAACTTTTGATGAACTATCTAGAAAATTCATAAGCCACTTCTCATTTAAATAGAGCAAGATGTCACCATCATAAGTTTGTCCTCAATCAAATAGAATCAAGGAGAATCCTTTACCTCCTACCTATAGAGATGGAGACATAAAGTGAGTCGATGCAAATGGCTTATTCTAGACAAGGAGTTGGTGGATATTTTCATCATGAATGTCCTACCTAAAATAAACTACCAACTCACTATGCTATGTCCTATAGAATTTGAACAAGTAATCAAAAAAGGGATTATATATTGTGAAAGGCCTCATTGCAAGAGGTGTCCTTAAATCAAACAGCTCAAAAGGCAGTCCTTCTAGTTCGAAAGAGAAACCTAAACTGTGGGCCAAAAATAAAAATGTCACAAACGATGGAGTAGTTGACGCTAGAGCACTATGGAATACATAGAACACGCCCCAAAACAAACCATAGGTAGCACAAAAAATCTATGGTCCCAACAACACACAAAGCAACCAAATTACCTATCCCAAGAACAATCAAGTTGTAAACCAACAGATAAATCAGGGAGGGAAACAAAGGCAATATGATCAATCTAAGAGGAAATTCATAGTACTAGGTGAGTCACTTGAAACATTCATGCACAAACTAGTACAAAAAAACCTCATCAAAATGAATGATCACCCAAACTATGAGGAACCTAGCATCAAGAAATCATGGTATAATGAGAAAGACTTATGTGAATTCCATAAGATCGAAGGACACACAATCAAAAATTGCATGTGCCTCAAATACATCATCCAGGACTTGATAGATAAAGGGGAAGTAGACATTGAGAATCATCTTAGAAATAATGACCTTCAAATATACTAAAACCTGATCCCAAACCATGCTAAAATGAATGATAAATGAAAGGAACAAGAGTACTACAATGCTAATTACATGTACGGTGACACAGTTTTAGGAACCCTCTCACAAGTTGATAAAAATAAAGAAAACGTAGTGACAATACGAGGAGGAAACAACAATTGTAACATAACCACCCATCGAAGAAGAGTTACAATAAAAGGAGCCCCTCCCAAACCCACAATCAAGTCACGAAGTGACTACATCATTGTGGAATAGTTGAAGAAAATACCTGCCCTAATCTCAATCCTGGAGTTGTTAAAACTGTCACCAACACATAGGGAAATATTGGAAAAGGCATTGGAAACATCAGTCCCTAATGATCTTGATCCTAGTCAGTTCCAATCCATGGTTGGCAAGATCACAACAAGTAATCATTTAATCTTTTTTGAGAAAGATCTACCACAAAGAACATTCCACAATCAATCCCTCTACATAGAGGTTGGTGTTCACAAAACCATGGTAAAACAAGTATTGATAGATAATGGTGTAGGTTTAAACATTTGTACCTTAAAAGATTTCAAACAAGTGGGGTATTCTGACAATGTGATTGACAAAAGAAAAATTATCACCATAAGGGCCTAGGATGACCTTGAAAGAAAGTTTGAAGGAACAATCAGGCTACTAGTGTAGATAGGACTAGCCATCATAGAAACTATTTGTCAAGTACTAGATCTTGAGTTTCCATACAACCTCCTTCTGCGACACCCTTGGGTCCATGCAATACAAGAAGTCCCTTCTAATTTCCATCAGTGCCTAAAGTTTTCCCATGAAGGAAAATAAGTAATACTATATGTCAATCCTGAGCCTTTTCATTTTTGTGCAAAGTTGGAGAAGTACAATAAAATCCAATGTGTGACTAGCAATGACATAGCCTTCCACTCATTTTATTATGTTGACCCTTCCATGATTTCATCAACCACAACCAAGAACACATCAAGTCAACAACCGAAAATGAGACCCAAGATTCAAGTACTTGACAAGGGTAATGTGAATTACCATTTTAACCAAGCATTCTGCATCAACATACTTCCACCAATGCCTAGATTCTATGCAGGTCCAAAAGAGATGAAGATAGTGAAAATGATAACCAAGCCCATGATCTTCACAAGGTGGGAAGACATGAAATATTAAATAGTTGACTTTACATCCATGATCTAAAAGGAGGATCGAGAAGAACCAAAAATGCCACAACCCATTTCAATTGATCCTAACACTAGAGGTTATCAATTAGTTAAGAAGACAAGATACAATGGAACAAGTGGCCTTGGCCTACACAAACAAGTTTGATCAGAGCCTATCATAGTGGAACAAAGGAATAAAAATATGGGGCTAGGTTATAAGCCAAAAGACATGGTTATTGCAAAAATTGGATGAACCTCTCGCAAGAAACGAGAAACTTTTGCTAGCATTAAGGCACTAGATATCTATCATATCATGGATAGGTTCCCTCTCTAGTATATAGAAACCATTCCCAACATCTGTTATCATTCTGAAAAATATTCTAATGAATACAAATGGAATTCTCCTTCCTTTGTCATTGGATATGATTCCCCCAATTCTAGTAATGATGACCTAGATACCCAGTGGGTAAAAGACACTAGAGCCATACTGACCCTTTCACCCACTTTTGTAAGCTTTGCAGACGAAGATGATAGCCTCCCACTTTTTTACCTGTAACTCATAGATTGGGATAAACAACATCATACACCTATTCTAGATCAATTCAAGAACAATGAGGCAACAACGAAGTTCATGGGACTTCAAACAAACGTAACAAAATTAGATCACAAAGCAAAGCAGGGTTCATCATGGAACTTGAACATGAGGAATAATTTGGTGGAGAGATTGAACCTTCTAGTTGAAAAAATGAAAGAATAAACATAATAATAAACACAAGGTCCCCTAGAGAAAACCACAATGTGGCTCTATTAGATCCAGAAAAGAAGAAGATAAGGGACGCATCTGAAGGTGAAAATCTCCAAGAGGAACCTGCGAATGGAGGGTTCAATCTCCCCATATCTGAGTACCAAGAAAGATCAAAACTCCTAGTAGAAGAAGAAGAGGGCATAAATATCGGCACAACAGAGAATCCAAAAGTCACTTACCACACAACATCAGTTGATCCCAAAGAGAAAGAAAGATTCACAATATTTATCAATAACAGAAAGGTAAATTTTTCCTAGACCTATACTGATATGCCTGGACTAGATCCAGCATTAGTGGTACATCATCTAGCTATAGTTCCTCGAGCAAATCCTATCAAGAAAACAATAAAAAAAATGCATCCTCAGATAGCATTACTGGTAAACGTAGAACTAAAGAAACTATTAGATGTGGGTTTCATCAGATCCATCAACTATCCACAATGGATATGAAATCTAGTACCAGTGTCCAAACCTACTGGGGGCATAAGGATATGCACAAACTTCAGAGACCTAAACAAGGCCTATCCAAATGATGACTTTCCATTTCCAAGTATCGACATGATTGTGGATCTAACAATAGGACATGAGATTCTATCCTTAATAGATGGTTTCTCCGGATACAACCAGATAAAGATCTCTCCAGATGACCAACACAAAACAAAATTTACTTGTGCTTGGGGGAATTTTTTTGGAATGTAATTCCTTTTGGTCTAAATAATGTAGGATCAACATATCAAAGAGAAATTATGACCATATTCCATGATATGCTTCACACAATGATGGAGGACTATGTGGATGACATTCTAGCAAAGTCAGTCAAAATGGTAGATCACTTGAAAATCTTGGAAAAGGTGTTTGGTCAACTTGAACAATACAATCTAAGACTCAATCCTAAGAAATGTGTGTTTGGAGTAACATCTAGAAAAAATTTAGGGTACATAGTGTCAAGAAGAGGGATGGAAGTGGATCCTACAAAGGTAAAATCTATAATAGAGATGCTTCCTCCAAAGACACTAAAAAAATTAAGGAGCCTACAAGAGAAGTTGCAACACATCAGGTGATTTATCACATAATTGGCAGATAAATTCCACCCCTTCACTCATCTTCTACACAAGGATAACACCTACAAGTGGGATGGGAGATGTGACCAAGAATTCCAAAAATTTAAGGAGTACCTACTTACTCCTCTTGTACTCATGCCACCTATTCTAGAAAAGGAGATGATACTCTATGTGTCAACCACACAAGAAACCTTGGGAGCTCTCCTAGCACAACTAGATGATAACAACAAAGAAAGTGTAGTCTACTATATCAGCAGAACACTGGTGGGATATGAACTAAACTACTCACCTATAGAAAGAGGATGTCTCTCAGTATTGTTTTCAACACAAAATTTGTGACATTACATCATAAATAGAAAGGTAAAGTTGATTTCAAAAGTAGAACCACTCAAATACTTACTTGAAAAGGCAGCCCTAATAGGTCGAATAGACAAATAGGTGATGATCCAAAGTGAATTTGATATAGCGTATGTAGATAAGAGATCTATCAAGGGACAAATTATAGTGGATCAACTAGCTAAAGCACCCATAAATGATCATAAACCTCTCATGATGGAATTTCTAAATGAGAGTATCTTGATGATAGAGTAGATAGGCCAATGGACTCTATAATTTTATGGGTCACATACTCAACATGGATTTGGAGTAGGTATTTTATTTCTCACATCATAGGGAGGTAGTATACCCAAGACCTATAGGATTGTATTCCCATGCACAAACAACATCCTAGAATATGAAGCTCTTATCATAGGGCTAAAAATGTCTATTGAATGGAGAATACAAGAGCTACATGTCTTGGAGACTCTCAACTAGTAAACGGATAGGTGAACAATGAGTACCAGACAAAAGATGACAAATTACTACCATATAAAAGGATGGTGGATAGCTTCAAGGAATACTTCATCAGAATAACCTTTGAGAAAGTTGCTTGGATAGATAATATAGTTTTTGATACAATGGAAACAATAGGATCTTAGCTTGATATTCCACATTATGTGCCTAAGTTTGAGTTCCTCATCAAATAGTTACTCGTACCTACATTCAACATCCCAGAATCAGAACCGGTATGTGTTTTTATTGGTCCTAACTCCCCATGGTACCAAGATACTTTTGAATACATCCATCATGGTATCATACCACTTGAGCTAACGACCACTCAAAAGAAAACCTTCACCCATAGAAATTCTCATTTTACCATCCTAGGAGATACCTATACCATCGTAGTCTAGATGGTATATTACTTTAATGCCTTAACGTATAAGAATCACAAACAAAATTACAAGAGTTCCACGAAGGTATGTGTGGATCCCACTCTAGCAAACTTAACCTTGTCCAAAAACTACTCAAAACAGGGTACTACTGGCCCTCCATGGAACAGGAATGCATACAGTATTCTAGAAACTGTCAACAATGTCAGCAACATAGTGATCTGGTTCATGCACCAACACAAGAATTGAGACCCATAACCACACCATGGCCTTTCTCGCAATGGGGATTAGACCTAGTAAGAAATATATCACCCACTTCATCCAATAGGCACAAATTCATTATCAAAGCAACAAAGTACTTCACTAAATAGATAGAGGCAATTCCCTTGACCTATATCACTGACAAATAGATATCAAAATTCATTTTAAAATTCCCCAAACGATAATAAAAAATAATGGAACCCCATTCAAAAATCAAGATGTCCAAGAGATTTTTTCCCAACTTTCTATCTAGCATATATTTTCCATGCCCTATTACCCCCAAGGAATGGTTAGGCTGAGGCATCTAATAAAACAATCCCAAAAATGCTAAAAAAGATGGTCAATGATGTTGCATGTGATTCGCATTTGCAGCTAAACCCAGCCTTATGGGCCTATTGAACCAACATTCACACACCTACTAGTACCACACCATTTTCCTTGGTCTACATATCAGAGGTTGTCTTGCCTATCGAGGTCGAAATCCCCTCATTATGAGTATCACTAAAAGGCATGGACATCAATGAAGAATATAGGGTATCCAAGCTAAATGAATTAGAGCTCTTAGATGAAATGTGTTTGATCTTGTTAAACCATCTAGAGGTTTATCAAAATCAATTCAAACGAAGCTATGATAAGAAAATCAAAGACAAGAACTTTCAAATTGGTGACTTGGTCCTCAAGGAGAATTAGAAAATAAAATTGAATCACGACGACAAAGGAAAATTTGAACCCAGCTAGTTAGGCTCATTTGTCATCACAGCAAGCTACGACTCTAGAGCCTATCAATTGGATACTCTTGAAGGAGATCCTTTAGCTGAACCATTGAACAACAACCACCTAAAAATTTCTACACATGAAGCACGTCAAAATACCTTGGGTAAAAGGGTAAAAAAAATCCAAAAAAAATTAGGAAAAAAGATATAAAATACAAAAAAATCAAAAAGAAAGAAAAATAGTAAATAGGAATAAAACTCTATTTAAGTGAAAACCACTTTTTGGTGCTCCTAGAATATGTACCATAGTGAAAACTTGGAAAATAGGTTCTATGTTTAAATAAAACTTCCATCATTATCTATTGGTACTTTTCACATCATCCACCCATCCATTTCATAAAACATGTATCCAACCATGGCTTCTCATTGATTAAGGAAATTAATTTTATTGGGGGAAACTTCTTGAAGCTAGTCATGGGTTAGATCTTTTAGCATCCTATCATGGTCAAAAAACAACAAAATCAAAAACATCAAAAAAAAAAAAAACATGCGAAAACAAAACATCGTTGGGTTATTCCTTCACTCAAACAGTCTAAGATATCAAAAATTTCTTGAACCTCATAGCTAGTTCAAGTAGATTTCCCACAACATATCCTCTAGACACAAAAGTGGAATATCAATCCAAATTATCAATGTTATTTATCCAAAAATAATTTATGCTTTTTGAGTCCAATAGTCGAACTACGTGGTCTCTGTGTGTACAACATAGGCAAGGCTGATTAGCCCCCAAGACCCTAGGTTAGTCCCCTTAGGTTTCCATCATGCTTTATTTTCAACTTAGTCAAAAAACAAAAAAATTCAAAAACATATACAGCATACAAAATCCAAAAACATTCACAAAACAAAAAATATCAAAAACACTCAAACCAAGTGAGCTACGAGCCTCTACATGTATAACGTAGGAAAGGATTATCTTTGATGAGCCCTCGAGACCCTAGGTTAGTCCTTTGAAAAAAAGAAAAAAAAACATCATAAAAAAAATAGAAAATTAAAAAAGAAGATCCATCCCATCATCAAAAGCCGCGATAAAACATCACCCATAATAAATGAATCATCATCCTTGTACTTTGACAAAACAAACAAACAAACAAAGAAAACACCAAAAAGCTAGAACCTTCAGGCAAACAATCACAAAAATTTGATCACAAAATAGATAAAAACAAATCCAAGTATCAACTACCTATCTTTCTCACAACTCACCAACAACATCTTGAGATATGCCTTAATGGATCCGTTCCTACGATAGACATGATCAACAATGAATAATAATCCTGAAACCTCAAATAGATATGGCAAGTGATACTGCAAATTTGTTTTTTATCATTTTGTAGTAGTATTTTAATAATTTATTTTATTGACTCATTCTGAGGATCTCTTGAGGATTTCCATAAGGATTTAGAGAAGAAGGAATGGGGACAATTGAGCATCATTTTAATTTGTTTTTTGTAAAATATTTTTGTAATACTACCATGGAAAATACTTGCTTTAATTAGTATATTAAAGTTGTGTTGAAACAATTCGTGAAGCAGTTGCATGTTAGGTGTTCTATACCTCTCTGTGTGACTAGTTTGGATTTTTTTTAGCATAACCCAAATATATACTTTAAACAAAGTTTTCGTTATCTGGTATGAGAAAAAATACTCTTTGTTTGTAGAGTCAAAATCCATGCAATAGATACAAATTCACCTTGGTCATTAATACCCTATTGCATTGTATTTGTTTGCTACATCAAAAAGGATTGTTCAAAGTGCGGAGTCTCTAAAGAAAATAAAAAGAAACTCATCAATTACTAACAACATCATATTTCTATCCATCATCGATATTTCTTCTAATTAACATCATATTTCTATCCATCATCGATATTTCTTCTAATTAACATCATATTTCTATCCATCATCGATATTTCTTCTAATTAACATCATATTTATATCCATCATCAATATTTCTTCTAATTAACATCATATATCTATCCATCATCAATATTTATTCTAAATGACATCCACCCTACATAGAAATATCATTAGTACCATCCTACATCCACAATATCGTCAATACACATCATGATGATAATAAACCAATAAAAACATCATGTATCATGTATGGGGCATTCATTCATCATATATCAACACCACATAAACATCATCATATGAAACAAATTATGATTCATCCATCCACATTGTACGCATACATTAGAAAATTACAAAAACATAAATAAACATACATCATCATATATCGTCATCACATAAGCATAAAATGAGGCTGAATCAAAGAAGGTATATCTCATATATATCATCATCAAAAGAGTGAATTTCATAAGTACATAATCCTTAGTGAAACAAGTGTGATAGGGTAATATAAAATTATAATATATATATGAGGTCTCGACTAGACCAATGAATATATATACAAAACACATGTTTACAATATGCCTCTAAACAATGAACAACATAAAGATCAACTACAAAAAGTAAGACCCCGACAGGAAGGATAGAACCCTATGGACCACCAAAAGGATTTTCTTGTGTCATAGACTGATCACCTACACCTACCCCACCACCATCACCATTGCTCACAACACTAGGCTCTTTGAACCATGGACGCTAAGCAGTCTTAGGAACAATAGCATCATATAAGGTATGCCAATAAGTGGACATCTATAGAAATCGATCTCACTCAGTTGGCATACTATCATGCTCTATCCTGAGAGTATCTCTCTCTACCATAGGCAACTGTACCTGAGCCTCTATAGCATGTTGTCAACCACTCTAGATATATCGTTCAACCCTCAAAATGTCTACTTGAGCCTCTGCAACCTGTTGTCACACTATGTTTGTGTCTCTAGCAATAGTCATCTGAGTTAATAGTATATCTCCATCCCTAGTTGGTGGAGGAGGACCCAAAACCTATCTATGACTCTACACCTAAAGCATACACTCATCCTGACCACCCTGTGCCCCATCACGTTGGGCCCTCCAACTACTCTGTAAGAACCTCAACGTGTTGTCGCTCCTCGTGACCATCTTTTATACCTTATTTTCCCAAAGTGGGATCACCCCCAAGATCGGTGAACCTCAATTGCTTGCATCATTCCCACCACTCATCATATTCAAGAGTAGTACCTAGATCTACTAAACCAAATGGCCAACCCCAACCAACTAGGGAAATTTCTTTGAACTCAACAATGGTAGTATCTATATCTACCTGGAGACCCCATACACGGACCTCCCGAGTGGTCCGACCGAACTGAGCCTCACAAGCATCAAGAACCTACCCCTATCTCTCTCTAAAATGATGACATACTTGTTCCAGTAAGCAATGCTCTATCATAGAATAAGAACAACCAATCAACCATCGAGTCTATTGGCAGTAAACAAGATGATCTAAATCCTATGGCCAAGCCTCACAGTCCATATAAGGTCTCTACACAAAACCTGCATCTCATCAAAAACATGACACCAATAGGGAAGATCCCTGGGAAAGGTGTAGTGCATGAAATCCCCATAATGATAGGAGTACAAATCATCAGGAGAATGATCATGTATCTTGTTCAGTCGAGCAACTATAATGTGCTCCCATGCCCAAACATGCAAAAGCAAAACACTTGCAGACGTAGATTTCCTACCTCGATAAAAAACCTCATGCATATCTCTATAAAGATGAGCAAGGATACACGCACCCCAAGCATACCTCATCCCATGCTCAAGCATACTTTCAATACATACACCCCAACCCACAAGAAGTTGTTGAACTCTCCTATCAAAAACAACTAGTCCTGGAATCAAACCACATAGGACAAGCAAAATAGGATCTGCACTACTAGAAAAACTGAATAGATCAATTTCTCATTGACACACCTCCAAGTGTCTAACGACTATAACATGTTGCAAGGTGTAAGTATCGCATCAAACATGATATGTAACAAGATTTTTGTTAATGGGAAGGCGTAGTATCCTTCACACATACTCAAGGGCAACAATCGCCTCTCATGTAGGCAAATGAAACGAGAATATCTCAGAATGCCATCGCTCCATGAGTGCAGTCATCATAGCTATGTGATTCATGATAGGAGGCATGTAAGAAATATAATTTAGTCCAACAACATCAAGAAATTCTTGCTCCAACACACTGAAACAAGAAATTGGATCAAACAGGTGACGAGGATGTCTCTCCCTTGATTGCAGTGGTTTGAGGCCCACCTATAACCATTTTTACCCACGATGTTAGGGTTTTACTTTGAACATGTAAAGCAACACAAAATGACACAAAACATGATGAAAAATGAAATTTAGGATGAAAAACAAGCAAATGCAAGAGTTAGGTCAAGTGCACAAGTTTAGAAAAAAATGCTAACAAATGAAAGGGTTTAAATAAAGGACAAGCTTTTAAAGAAAGTGCATGAAATAAAGGTGATGTTTTAAGTCAACTACGAGGATTTAGAACAAGAGAAAGGTTTTCAAATGCAATATTTTATAGCAATTTCCAGGTTCTTAAGCAAGGGTGAAGAAATTGTCAAAGAACAATCAAATGTAAGGTTTTAAAGCAAAAGCGAGGTTTTAGGGCAAGTGCATGAAGCAAAAGTGAAGTTTTCAAACAAGTGCAAGGTTTTATGGTAAGTGCAAGGGTTTTAAGGTCAAGTGTGAGGTTCCAAAATATAAAATGCAAGGAAAATGATGTAGGTGCATAGAAATCACTAGAATTTTTCTATTGACTCAAGAAACTATGTACAGGCAATACGAGAACATAATGAAATGAAAACATGAAGTGAAAAGGTACAAAATAGGCCACCAACACCTGAGGGCTGTCCAAACTCCCAAAAAAGGTCTAAAAAATGTGGGGCTCCCTAAATTCTTGCCATTGCTCCTTAAAAATTGACAGAAGGGGAAATCTAGAGACAAGAATTAGCAAAAAGATCAAAGCACAAATGAGCTAATTAGAAGACTAATGCCCTATATTAAACCTTAAGAAACCCTAATTTCACCTAGGAAACCCTAATTTAACTTTTGGAACCTTCTTACTTTAAAAATTAGAAGCTCTTGAAAACATCAGAATGAGAAACAAAGGACCTATGGACCTAATTCTTCATCCTAAACAAATCAAAATTGAAATAGAACAGGGTCGTGAGCCTGACCTCAAACACATTTTTTTTGGCCAACCTCTTGAAGGGGTAGCACAAAGTCCTACCATCATTCCACTGAACGTCAGGGCATAATGGGGCTTAATTTTTTTCAAAAAACTTGATCTTAAAATAGAATCTTTGAAACAAAGCAACCAGTACTTTGTGTAGATACCGAAAATTGGTCTAGGCCTGCGAGTACACATTTCAACATAATTTTCTATAGTCCGTCGTCTTGATTAAATAATGTTACTTATTTAATTGCCTTTCTAACACATATTTCCTCTATTAATTAAATACCCTTTTTAATTAATTCATTAATTCATAATCATCCTTTATTCAACTTAATTAATTAAATAAATCATATTTATTTAATTATGTTGCGAACTAATTAATTCTTTCCCCTTTATCTATCAATTAAATAATTTATTATTTAATTCCCCTTTATCATACTTTTCCAACTATAATTAAATATCTTTATTTAATTATTCATTTAACCCCTTTTCATCTATAATTAAATATTTATTATTTAATTATTCATTTATCCTTTTCAACAGCCAAATTAAATAAATTACTTTATTTATTTAATTAAAAGTCTCATATTTTGAATGTTGAATTAAATTAACATTTAATTCATTATTTAATTAATTATGTCACATTCCTCTAACATTCAGTTATCTCTTACATGCACTTATCATCTGACTCGAGTTATCTCTATGAGAGAACTCTCTGTCACAACTAGTCGATTAACTAGTTCCAACTCATATGCATGATTTATATTTATTAATTAAATATCTTTATTTAATTAACTAACTCAAGTTTGCATTCACATGCATTTATCATGAATTTATTCTCCAACTTCTAACTTTGGCTTTTGCATACAAAGTCTATTTCTTTTATTTTTTGAAGATGAAGATTGGAACTCATGTTCTAAAATTAGTCTTTACCTGCAGTTGAACTCACATTCTAACTCGCGTTCTATCTATCACATAACTCATCGCATGGCATTCATCAATCTCATCCGTCGATCTCTCTTTCAATCTGAGCCGATCGTTTGAAAACACAAAATCTATAAAATGGCCTGTCATTATCATTATTCCTCCTCCCGAAATCATTATACACTTTTGAGAAGAAACAATCTTCGATATTTTTCTGAGACACTCGAAGAAGTTATGCTTGCATTCAAACACACAGAAATCTGAGGGCAAGAATAACAATACAGCAAGATGGAGAAGGGCAATTGAGATAAATCGAGGAAGTATTTGCATATTCAGTGAGATCATTCTAGTTTTATTAGTTTAGATTAATCATGCTTAATTATCATTCTTTGTTGTTTTATTTAGATTAGAATTGATGTTTAATCTTGTGCAGTAGTTAGCATCTTCCACAAATCCGAAAAATCTGAGTTACATTTGGTGAACCCGACGTGAATTGACCATAACTTTTACAAGGCTACATATTTGTTTATGAAAATTTGTTTGCAAGTAGAAGACATTCTCAGGAGCTCTCACGAAAAAAATCAGATTTTTTGGTGATGTTTTGAATTTTTCATAATTTTTTTGTTATTTTTCATAAAATATCAATTTTGAGAGAAATTTGTCAAAGTTTTTGGATATGTTTACATTTCTGGAAAGAGATTTAAATTTGAATAGGGGTCTGTTCTTTAGGTTTTAAATTTGGATAAATTACTTTTATTCAAACAATAGATCTTTGAAAATTATCGTTTCACAGATATTTGCTTGAATCTCACAAACGGTTGCAGATCTATTCATGAAATTTTTTATGCAGATTTTAAATTATGTCAGGGACCTTTAGTGAAAAAAAGAGATTTTTTGGATCTATTTTAAATTTTGAATAATTTTTTTATGATTTTTTCATAAAAAATTAATTTCAGGTGCAAAACAGACAATCTTTCAGATTTATTTACATTTTTGGAAAGCTCTTGAAATTTAAGTATGGGTCTATTCTCTATAGTTTTATTTTTACTATCAAAAATATTTCCAAAAATCAGATTTGTCTTGACTAGCTATTAGGGTTTTGGCTTTGTTCGGTTTGTGCATGTGCAGAAAAAAAAAAAATACCTCAAAGCACACATTCGATCAAGTGGAAAAAAAAAACTTGGAGCTAAATAAATTCTAAAGGAATAACATAGTGTTTGTAGGATGAAGCTTTGAAGACAATTAAAACCCAAGATAATTTTTTTGCAGGACGAAAGCTGAAGACTATGAACTACTGATAAATTGCATGCAGGACCTAATGCCTTTGTGTTAATTTATTTAAATAAGCTTTTGTTTGGTAGATAGATAATCATCGTGTGGGATTAAAATGAATTTTTTGTTTGATAGATAGAAAATTGTCATTTGGAATAAAAAGAACCATTGTCTTCTTTGTTTGGTGCTTTGCACATATCTGTAAACCCTTACGATTCAGTACACTGAAGTATCCTCTCCCCTTGCGCAGTCATGCGATCCTGGGTGTAAGAGAAACGGTTGCTGACTCTAGAACTTGGGCCTGTCTTGGTGGGAAAAATTACTCACCCCAAGACGACTCAGACCGGTAGCACGCTAAAGCCAAGCGACTTCCAACCGATATATAAAAGTGGATTCTTGGGGAAACCCCAAGAATCGCATGCACTAATCCAACAAGATGGACAGAAATGGACTCTCGGTGACGTTGGTTAGTGTCCCACAAATGGAATGCGCGAATTAAAAGCCTTGTTGTAGAGTTACCAAAATCTTATCTACTTGTTGGTGGAGCAGGTCGGACCTGTGAAGTCGTCTTACAATCTTACGGTTTACGTGTAGAGATGAAAAGTATGCCATGGGAGATTCATGGGTACTATAGCTTGGCTGCCCCGTATAAGTGAGTGTCGTGGAGGGGAGCCAGTGGGGTCAATCTACTAATCATCCACCGTAAATATGCGTAGCTGAAGAAATCCAAGTAAGAATTCAACAAGTACTGTCCTAAAAACCTAGGGTGTAAATGTTTTTCGAGTCTCAACAGTCCATTCATCACAAAACTTAAAATACTTTGAATGCTATGTTTGTTGTTTGCTGTATTTGCCAAAATCTTGATCAAACAAACAAAGTCAGTCAAACAACTTTCGAAAAAAAAAAAATTCAACTATCAGGAACAGAGTCACATTTGTCAGTTTAATCGCCACTTCTGTATTAGAGAGTCGCATTTGTTAGGGAAATAATCGCATCTGTCTGTCATGATTTTCACAATCTCGAAGTTTTGAAGCACATCTGTCACATCCTGAGTCGCATGTGTCCATACAAACCGCATTTGTCAAAGTCCGAACCACAAGTGTCTGTCAGGATCACTAGTTTTAGAGTCTAGAATAGGAAAAATGCATGTGAATTGGTAAACCACAACTGTCCTAGGAAAGAACGCAACTATCAGAAACATCGCAACTGTTAAATACTGAACCGCAATTGTCATAGGAAAGACCGCAATTGTCAAAAACACCGCAACTGTCAAATCCTGGACCACAATTGTTAGGTGAACCGCATTTGCCTATTAACAGAGAACAATCAAAACTGCAAACTGAGTCCGAATAGAAACTGTCAAAATTTTGCTCAAAAATCTTGCATCCATTATGTGGTTATATACGTCTTAGTTACAATCCACGTCTTCGTCATAGTCATCCAAAGTCACATGCATATAGATACTTCCTCGGAAATCTTATTTACAATCCACGTCTTCGTCATTGTCATCCTAAGTTGCATGCATCTAGATACTCCCTAGGAAATTGCATATCACAGCATAGATAAGTTTCCTCGTCTTTGGATAAATTCATGTCCTGATTTGTCACACTCATCGAACCTAGTCACCGTAGTCTTATCTAGTGAATCTTTTTAGCTCAACAAGTCTAGTTTGGAAAGTTCACTTTGTCAACTGTCATTTGTCCTACAATCAGGTTCCTTGGTCAAAACAAATCCTTGCATGCATTTACTCCATAGGAGGTAGGTTATACCCATTTTTAGAATCATAGTCTACACGAGGTCTTACATATTGTCTGTCTTACCATACGTCATCTCAGTATACGTCTTTCTAGAAATCATTTTAGCAACATCCTTATTGTCCAAAAAAAAAAAATCCAAAAACATAGAAATAGGTCATATCAGTTCTTAGGCATAGTCTGCATTACCCCATTTTGAGCAACTTTTTTATGGTCGAAACAAGGTCTCAAAAGAGACACAAAGAAATGGCAGACCCCAACGAGTTTATCAATCCTTTTAGCACTCAACCACCTAGGAAGAACAAACCACACAAACCATTGCTTGATAAATTTGTCACTAGAGACGCCAATGGACGAGTCTTTGTTGAAGACATAGAGTCTGCAGTCCAAGATCCTGAATTTGCATCCTTCATGGATGAGTGCTTGGCAAATGATCCCCAATGCTATCGAGCAAAATTGCTAGTAGAAGGTGCCACACTACCACCAGGATTTGACATTCATACATTGAAAACGACATCTACCCAACCAATGCAAACAGTGACATCAAGTGGTTCTATGCCCCAAATCACCGCAGCAATACCAACTAGCATACCAACTCAGACATCGTCAATTGTAAATACAACCCCTTTCAACATAACACAAGGTTTACAATTTACGACGGGAGCAACTTCATCCAACACCTTTGGCAACAACACGATTGGTAAGAGATCCAAGGCGGGTACGAATATTCCTATCCCAAGTCAAACCATTCACACAAGATATATTCCTATCCCAAAACGAACTATTCAAATGGGATATATTCCTTCACCAAATCACAACCCGTCGCAAAACATGGCATATCAGAACGTCTACATTGATCCGAACAATGCCAACACCATGTCCTTGACACAAGTCGATGTCCTTCAGAATCAAATGCAAACTCTCCAACAACAAATGGATAATATGTCTATGTCAGGCAAACGATCTATCTCAACACAAGACTTATGTCCATGTCCATTTGACAAAGCGCTTTACATGACACCTTTTCCCCATGGATACATTATACCAATTTTGCCTAAGTATAATGGGAAAAAGAATCCTCTAGAACATATTAGGGAGTTCTCAACAGCATGCATGGACATATCGTATAACCCCACATATCTGATGAGACTATTTCCACGAACCCTTGTTGGGATAGGACTGGAATGGTTTTCTAAACTACCATATGGTATACGCTCTTGGGGAGAATTAGCTGAAAAGTTTGTTGAACATTTCGCCTTCAACATAGACAATGAGATAACAATAGCAACCTTGTGCCACACGACACAAGAAGATGGCGAAACTTTCACCACTTTCTTTCAGAGGTGGAGAAGTCTAGCTAGCAGATGTCCAGTTGAGATACCAGAGAAACAAAAGGTCACGATATTCCTAGAGAACATCAATCCAAAACTGCGAAGTGATTTAAGAGTACATTGTTGTACCTCATTCCTAGACTTGGTACAGAAAGGCCTTATTGACAAAGGCGAAATAAAGGTACCAGGTAGGAATCCTATTGTCCAAAATCAAAATGCGCCAAATGATAGAAGACAATTCTGGTCCAGAAACAAGAATGTAACAAATGATGGCATTGTCGACGCTAAAAACATATATACAAGGCCAGTTATCACACTGAGAGGATACAACCAAAATCAAGACACGATGGATAATCCAGATCAAACGGCTAACTATCTCCAAAATTCACAGCAACAACGACCTCAAAGAAGATTTCCAACACATGAATTTACTCCTCTAGGACAACCGATCGAGGTTATTTACAAAGAATTGATTAAACACAATCTCATCAAACCGTTGGAACCAAGAGAATATGATCTTGGACAATTTAAACCTTCTTGGTGGGATGACAAAGCCCATTGTGAATATCATCAAATAAAAGGACACAGCCTACCAAATTATCGCCAACTCAAGGGAATTATCCAAGACTTTGTGGACAATGGAACCATAGAGGTCGGTGGACAGAAAAACACCAAGAACGGTGATTATAAGGTCTTCAAGGACCCATTACATGACCACACAAATGGAAAAGCCTCTGATTCGGGAACTAAGACCGATCCATCAACCAATTACGCAAACACCAATTTTGACTATGGAAAAGGAAAGATTATAAATAGCCTTCGCGCTGTAGATGAGCATGTCGATACCTTCACCATTAAGAAGCCTCTAGAATGTAGTGTCAACACACGCAGAACCAAGATCACTATTCCAAGTCCTTCTTCTGAGCCATGTACACAAGCTTCCAAGTTCAAGTACAACCTTCTTGATCAATTGAGTAAAACCCCTGCACAAATATCTATCTTGGAACTATTAACCTTATCACCTGAGCATCGAGCCATTCTCGATAAAGCTTTGTAGAATGCAACTGTCCCTACTGATTTAGATGTCAATCGTTTCGAAGAGATGGTGGGATATTTAACCAATTCGCACCATGCTACATTTTCCCAACAGGATTACTCGACAGAAAAATCTAATCATAATGACCCATTACATCTTGAAGTCTTAGTCCATGAAACCAAAGTCAGACGAGTCTTGGTAGACGAAGGAGCAGGTTTGAACCTGTGTACCCTAAAATTGGTTAAGGCATTAGGATTCTCAGAAGATTGCATAGATACCTCTAAGAGTATAGTCATCAAGGCTTACGATGATGAGGAAAGATCATCCAAAGGAGAGATCACACTCCCTATCAAAATTGGTCCAGCAATCATGAACACCAGCTTCCAAGTCTTGGATCTCACTCTTCTATACAATTTGTTGTTAGGTAGACCTTGGATACACGCAATGAAAGCTGTACCTTCAACGTATCACCAATGTCTCAAATTTCCACATAATGGCACCGAGATCACTATTGATGGTGATCCAGATCCATTTCAGTATTGTACAAGCCTAAAGGAAATTCCACAACACCAAGTACCAGTTAATCAAGAAGTTTCATCATCCAATTCATCCCAATACATTGACTCATCACATCTCACTAAGTCCAAAGCATTCACACCTCCATCAACTACTCCTAAACTTGAAATCCAAGACAAGGGCTTTGGCGAGTATCGTATAAAGGCATCATACTGTGCTAGTCAACTGATTCCACCTAAGGCATATGGCCTACCTATGGCAGATAGAATACAGTCAATAGTCATATTCAATGTTCCCCCTACAACGACATTGATCAAATGGGGAGAGCTAAGCGAGGAAATTGTGGACCAAAGTGATTCCTGGTTGTATCAAGAAGAACATGAATACCCCTCCCCGTCTATTCAAATAGCTAAGAACCAATATGGAAAAGGCTTTAAGATAATGCAAAAGGAAGGCTATGTCAGGCACAGTGGGTTAGGGCTACATCAAAATGGAAGGACGGAACCGATTATTGTCCACCCACAACTGAAATACTTAGGGCTAGGGTGTCAACCGCTTAGAATTGGGTTTCCTAGTACTTCGTCATTGTTTCAAGAGGAAGTGAGTGCTTACGCAGACACCGAGACATCTCATGATCCACCTCCCCCATTTTATGACAACCCTCCAATCTTTGATGAATCCCCTTACTCAAGAAATGGTGAATGGGATTCCCTTTCATCTACCAGCACCATGAACATAGATGCACTATTTGGAGAATTGGACCTAAACGTGAAACCTATACCCAAACCATCTAGTCCTTGTCCTAAGAAACATTTGTCCAAAGAAGAATGGCATAAGATCTGTTATTGGGAAAAACTTGATCGTGCTTCTTGGGCACCTGAACCACCATCTTCTAACAACCTATCCCAGGAAAAGATCCCACATCAACGTTTACCTACCCGTAAGGAAAAGACCCAACAAGAGTTAGTCCAGAATTTCTGCGACCATGTCAACCATTCACTATTCACCTTGTCAGCGGCTACCTTTAAAAACTCTGATGATGACATGCTCCTCATATATCCCAAACTTATAGATTGGGATCAACAAGGTACACCTATCTTAGACACATTCGAGAATGACGAAGCAATTGTTGAGTTCATGGGACTTCGAGAAGGCATACCAAGAGGGGATCATAAAGCTGGTTTTACCATAGACTTGGACGATAAAGCATATTTTGGGGAGTCTATTTACACCTTTAGTCGCAAAAATGAGGATAAAAAGAAAAAAGACAATGAAAAGAACAATGATGAGTCCCTAGGTGAAAACCGAAAGGCACCTTTGGATGAAGAAAAAGTCAAAATAAAGGATGTATCCAAGGGCGAAAACCTCCCTAAGGCACCCAAGGATAGAGGTTTAAATATTCTCCTCGTTGAATAGGAAAATTCACCGATGCTAGTAGAAGAATCAGTTGAAGTCAACATAGGTACAGAAGAGAATCCAAAGATGGTATATTTTGCAGCTTCTTTAACAAAGACAGAAAAACCTGAGTTTAAGGACTTCTTCCAAAAGAGATAGATAAACTTTGCATGGTCGTATGCTGACATGCCTGGGCTGGATACAGATCTAATATTGCACCATTTACCATTGCAGCCAGGCATCAAACCAGTCAAACAAAAGTTAAGAAAAATGCACCCGTAGATTGCTCTATTGGTCAAGATAGAACTAAAGAAACTCTTGGATGTAGGATTCATAAGAACAATAGACTATGCAGATTGGATATCGAATCTTGTACCCATGACTAAACCAACTGGGGGCATTCGAATTTGCACAGACTTTAGAGACATCAACAAGGCGTGTCCTAAGGATGACTTCCCTTTGCCGAATATAGATATGATAGTGGATCTTACAGCGGGGTATGAAATGCTATCCCTCATGGATGGTTTTTCAGGATACAATTAGATTAGAATAGCAACTGAAGACCAACATAACACAGCTTTCACGTGTTCATGGGGCACATACTATTGGAACGTTATGCCTTTTGGGCTTAAGAACATAGGAGCTACTTATCAACGTGCAATGACTACAATTTTCCATGACTTTGTACACATTCTCATGGAAGATTACGTCGATGACATTATAGCAAAATCAGAAACAAGAGAAGCTCACTTAAAGGTTTTAAATAAGATATTCCAATAGCTAGAGAACTACAATGTCAGGCTGAATCCGAAGAAGTGTGTCTTTGGAGTCAAATCGGGGAAACTGTTAGGGTATATCATCTCTTGAAGAGGCATTGAAGTAGATCCATAGAAGGTAAGAGATATCATAGAAATGCCTCCTCCAGTCAATTCGGCGATTCATAGTACAACTGGTAGATAAGATTCATCCATTTCAACATCTACTCAAGAAAGGAGTACCATTTGTGTGGACGCTTAAATGCCAGGACTATTTGCTAACTCCACTAGTCTTAATGCCACCTACAGAAAGAAAGCCTTTGATCTTATATATTTCAGCAACTCAGTCGGCATTAGGGGCTCTTCTCGCACAAAAAGATGATCAAGGTCATGAGAGAGCAGTCTATTACATCAGTCGTACCTTAGTGGGCTATGAATTGAATTACAGCAACATAGAACGTGCCTGTCTTGCAGTAGTTTTTGCTACCAAAAAACTTCAGTACTACATGCTCAATCGACAAACAGTGTTAATTGCAAAAATTGATCCACTCAAATACCTTCTAAGTAAGGCAGCTTTAACAAGCCGATTGGCTAAATGGGTCATGATACTTAGTGAGTATGACATTGAGTATGTCGAGAGGAAGGCTATAAAAGGACAGGTGATTGCAGATCAGTTAGCTGATACATCTATAAAAGCAGATCATCCCTTAGTGGCAGATTTTCCAGATGAATTTCTATTCAACATTGACATTAAAATCGACTGGAAATTGTACTTTGATGGGTCACATACAAATCGTGGTTCAGGAGCTGGTGTCTTATTTGTCACACCTCAAGGTGATACCATTCCAAAATCTTTCAGGATTGCTTTCCCTTGTACAAACAATGTAGCAGAATACGAAGCCTTAGTGACAGGCTTGAAAATGGTAGCACAATGGAACATTAAGAGCCTACATATCTTTGGTGAATCTCAACTGGTAATCCGACAGGTAAATGATGAGTACGAAACTAAGGATGAGAAGCTTGCCCCTTACAAAAGAATGGCTGATAGTTTCAAACAATATTTCAAGGACATAACTTTTCAACAAATACCACACATTCAGAATAGAGCTGTAGATGCTATGGCAACTATGGGTTCCTTGTTGGATATACTGAGTAACGTGCCTAAGTTCGAGTTTCTAGTTGAACAGCTGTTGGTCCCTACTTATGATATCCCTGATACTATGATGGTGTGTACCATTTTTGGTCCTACATCTCCTTGGTATAAATAAATATTCGACTATCTAACAAATCAAACCTTACCTCAAGACTTTTCCAATAACCAACGTCGAACCTTCATCCGTAAGTCCACCAAGTACACCATCATTGGAGAAACCCTATATAGACGCACCTTAGACAATGCCCTAATGAGATGTCTCAATGCTGAAGAAGCACAAACAACTTTGCGAGCAGTGCATGAGGGTATATGTGGATCCCATTCAAGTGGTCCAACTGTAGCCCATAAGATTATGAGACTAGGTTACTATTGGCCTACTATGGAGAAAGACTCATACGTCTTTGTGAAGACGTGTAGACAATGTCAAATACATGGAGACTTGATAAGAGCACCAGCACAGGAGCTTCGATCGATTACTTCACCATGGCCTTTCGCCCAATGGGGACTCAACCTCATAGGTAAGATACACCCACCATCATCCAACGGCCACAAATTCATCATTACCGCTACCGAATACTTCACCAACTGGATTGAAGCCATTCCCATGACCTACATCACTGGCACCCAAATATCTAAGTTTATTCTGAACTATATCATTTTTCGGTATGGTTTACCACAATCCATAATCACAAATAATGGCTGCCCATTCAAGAACCAAGAAGTACGCCATTTATGTGAAGAATTCCACATCAAGCATCATTTTTCCACCCCGTATTACCCACAAGGTAATGGCCATGCTGAGGCATCTAATAAAACCATTGTTAGAATCCTTAAAAAGACTGTCAATGACATTGGTCATGACTGGCACCTATAGCTTAATCCTGCCTTATGGGCTTACCGCACAAGCATCCGCACTCCCACCGGTGCCACTCCATTTTCCCTCGTATTCGGGTCCGAAGCTATCTTACCTATAGAGGTCGAAATACCTTCTCTAAGGCTATCTTTGAAGGGTCATGTCAACGATGAAGAATACCGTGTCTCTAGGCTACAAGAGCTTGAATTACTGGATGAATGAAGACAGAAAGCATTAGATCATTTGCAAGCATATCAGAATCGTCTTCGTCGGAGCTACAATAGGAAGGTTCTCAATAGATATTTTGACATTGGTGACCTAGTATTAATGGAGAATCCGAAGAACCAAGCTGAACGAGAGAAACCAGGAAAGTTTGAGCCTAACTGGTTAGGGCCATACATTGTCACAAAAGCCTTTGGGTCAGGAGCGTACCAACTATCTACTCCTGAAGGAGATCCGCTTTTGTCACCTATCAACAGTCTGCATCTAAAGAGGTTCTATGCTTAGCTTCTGAGAATCCGTGTCTTAATCTGAAAAAATACAAAAAAATGGAAAAAACAAAAAAATGGTTACCTTGATGAAAACCTGGCAAATAGGTGTTTTTGTAACACCAAAAAAAAAAAATTGAGAAAATCAAAACAGTAAAGAGAAATAAATCCGTCCACTAGTGAAAACCACTTCGGTGGTGCTATGGATAAGTACCATGCTGAAAACCTGGCAAATAGGGGCCATGTGTAGTCAAGCTCACTCTTCCATCTACCATCATTCTAATCAGACTTTTTCACCATCACTCATAATAAATGGTTGTCCTATCCATCATTTGGAACGATTGACATCTAAACATCCATTCCGTCATATGATCCATTCCATCTCGCAAGTCTTATTCCCGACTGGGGGAAAATCCTTGTTCTATTCCATGAACGCCTTGTACATAGCATCACACCATCAGAAAATGTCCTGAAAAAAACAAAAACATTAGAAAACTTCAAAAATCCAAAAAAATCAAAACATGTCAGAAAATACCAAAAAACAAAGCAGTGTCAAGTTAGTCATGTTAATTCAATCGTAGTCATAGTCGAACTACGTTGCCTTTGCGACTGGGACGTAGGCAAGGCCATCAATCGATGCGCCCCCGAGGCATTAGGTCTGTCAGTCTAGGTTTGTCATGTATCACACACATTTAAATCATGACTCTTTGTATATTCAAAGTCATTGGTTGTTTCGAACTACGAGGTCTCTGCATGTACAATGTAGGCAAGGCTAATCAATTGATGAGCTCTCGAGACCACACTAGGTCAGTCCAATAGGGTTCATTCACAATCACTATCACACAAGTTGCATATCATAGTTTAAGGTATCGTCTCATGTCATACACTGTCTACATGCACACACTCAACTTGTCATCAAGTCAATATCAAACACATTGTCAAAGCGATCAACCCATGTCTTAGCAAGATATGTCTTTCTTGTCAACAGACGTCATCAAATTGTCATAGTCTCATGTGGCTTGTCACCTCAACGTCATCAGACTCCAATGTCTTATACAGCACATGTCTTACTGAAACCAGGCTTTGTCATGCCTTATACAGAAGTCACCAAGTCGAAACCAGACTCAACGTCTTAGGCGGTATGTGTCATTCTCTCACATTACGTTATGTCAAACGTCAACATCAAACAATCCCACAAGATCAAGTTTTGGCGAATACATTTATTTGGCTTTATGAATTTATATCTTATTTTGTCTTATCTTTTTATCGATTTGTGCAAGATCCTGTTACTAGATTTCTCAAGGATGTCCCTTGAAGGATTTAGAGAAGCAACGACGTCTTAGGATTCTTTTTCTTTGGTTGTTGTCTGTCAATTGTCTTTTTAACATTGGTTATTGAGTCATGTTACTAGTTTCCTCAAGGATGTCCTATCAAGGATTTAGAGGAGCAATGACGTATCATGATCCGTATTTTATTTGTCTGATGTCTGTGGTTTGTCTCAACAACAATGACTGGGGCAATCTTGTCCTTAGTTTACATTTTGACACTCCTTGTCTATGACTGTCTGTTTTTCGCAGATGGATGATTTTGTACACTATGGTCTATCTCATATCATACTGTGTACCATCCATTTGTGTCATGTCCGCCCAATGATGATAACAAGCAAGTATAGCGTATTTGGCAATATATTGAAGATTATGTCTTTTTCTCAAATTAACCAACATTAATTATTTCTTACTAACATTCTGAAATCATCCATGCTAACATTTCTTCTTTTTTGCATCTTCACCATCATTATCTATCCATTTCGAGAGCACACTCATGTTCTTCAAACCCACCTATCCTCTCAAGGGGGCATACCACTACCTCCTCGTCATTCTCCCTTTCACTGGGGTATACCCTAACTTGTTTCATACAGGGGCACGACCGGGGCATATTTTCTTTGACACAACGTTGTACCAACATTGTATCAAAGAGGGGCAAACTATAGATACTGAAAATTGGTCTAGGCCTGCGAGTACACATTTCAACATAATTTTCTATAGTCCGTCGTCTTGATTAAATAATGTTACTTATTTAATTGCCTTTCTAACACATATTTCCTCTATTAATTAAATACCCTTTTTAATTAATTCATTAATTCATAATCATCCTTTATTCAACTTAATTAATTAAATAAATCATATTTATTTAATTATGTTGCGAACTAATTAATTCTTTCCCCTTTATCTATCAATTAAATAATTTATTATTTAATTCCCCTTTATCATACTTTTCCAACTATAATTAAATATCTTTATTTAATTATTCATTTAACCCCTTTTCATCTATAATTAAATATTTATTATTTAATTATTCATTTATCCTTTTCAATAGTCAAATTAAATAAATTACTTTATTTATTTAATTAAAAGTCTCATATTTCGAATGTTGAATTAAATTAACATTTAATTCATTATTTAATTAATTATGTCACATTCCTCTAACATTCAGTTATCTCTTACATGCACTTATCGTCTGACTCGAGTTATCTCTATGAGAGAACTCTCCGTCACAACTAGTCGATTAACTAGTTCCAACTCATATGCATGATCTATATTTATTAATTAAATATCTTTATTTAATTAACTAACTCAAGTTTGCATTCACATGCATTTATCATGCATTTATTCTCCAACTTCTAACTTTGGCTTTTGCATACAAATTCTATTTCTTTTATTTTTTGAAGATGAAGATTGGAACTCATGTTCTAACTCATGTTCTAAAATTAGTCTTTACCTGCAGTTGAACTCACGTTCTAACTCGCGTTCTATCTGTCACATAACTCATCGCATGGCATTCATCAATCTCATCCGTTGATCTCTCTTTCAATCTGAGCCGATCGTTTGAAAACACAAAATCTATAAAATGGCTTGTCATTATCATTATTCCTCCTCCCAAAATCATTATACACTTTTGAGAAGAAACAATCTTCGATATTTTGCTGAGACACTCGACGAAGTTATGCTTGCATTCAAACACACAGAAATCTGAGGGCAAGAATAACAATACAGCAAGATGGAGAAGGGCAATTGAGATAAATCAAGGAAGTATTTGCATATTCGGTGAGATCATTCTAGTTTTATTAGTTTAGATTAATCATGCTTACTTATCATTCTTTGTTGTTTTATTTAGATTAGAATTGATGTTTAATCTTGTGCAGTAGTTAGCATCTTCCACAAATCCGAAAAATCTGAGTTACACTTTGTATCAAAGAGGGGGAAAATGTAGACATGTAAAATTGACCTAACACCTATCACACACCCTAAACAATATTTAACAACATTAAACATCTTGGAATCATCCTGAAACATCTCATAATTATCCTGTAACATCTCAAAAATCATCCTGCAACATCTTGAAACATCTCAGAATCATCTTGTAATGTACCAAAACATCTCAGAATCACCCCACAACATCTTGAAATCATCTTGTAATGTCGCAAACCATCTCATAATCATCCCGCAACATCTCAGAAACATCCCACAACATCTCAGAATCATCTTGAAATATCTTGAAATCATCCTGCAACATCTCATAATCATCTCATAATGTCTCGAAACATCTCGAAATCATCCCACAACATCCTACAATGCCCCAAAACATCTCAAAAATATCACACAATATCAAAATAGCATCCAAAACCCTAAATTCCTCTATTAATTGAATAATACAACATTATTTAATTAATTCACTTTTTCATCATTTCTAACAAATTAAATAAATTTCATTTATTTAATAAATTCCTAAAAGCCCCTAATTCTGCTATTAATTAAATAAAACAACATATTTAATTAATTCACTTTTTCACCATTTCCAAAATATCAAATAAATTTTATTTATTTAATAAAGTCTTAAAATCCCTAATTTTGCTATTAATTAAATAAAACAACATTATTTAATTAATTCATGTTTCTATCATTTCAACCAATTAAATAAATTACATTTATTTAATGAAGTCCTAATCCTACTTTATTTCATCTTGATTGATTAAATAATACCAATTATTTAAGTACATCACTAAATCACCTTATTCCTCTAAGTTAATTGAATTATTAAATCATAATAATTTAATTATGACACTTTCCCTCCAAAATTTGAATAAGTTAAATCAAACTATTCAAATCATTTATCAAAAATAAAATCAAACTAATGCAACTTTGTTTGCAAAAGTCAAACTTGATTTGCACATTCAACTCCAAAAAGAAATTAATTAACTAAACCAATTAATCAATTTTTCTCACCACTTTATGATTGAGAAAATTACGATTGTTGACTAACCAATATAATTTGCTAACTAAGCCAACAATTTCCTAACTAATCAATCTAATTTGCTAACTAAGACATAAATTTCCTAACTAAGCCATCTAAATCCTGACCGATCAATCTAAATCTTGACTGATCAATCTAAATCTTGACTAGCCAATCTATTCCTCAATCACACAAATTGTGCAATCAACTTTGCACAATCTTCTCATGTCTAAATCCTCTCAACACATTTTGACCGTTGATCTGGATATTCTCCAATAGGATCTTGATCATCCATTTTGAATCTCATTTTCTATATAACAAACCTCTTTCCTCAAAAACAGGGATCGAAGAATAAACATACCTTATGCAATGAAGTACTGTTGAGATAACCATTGATAGAGCTTCAACCTTTCTTCAGTCAACCAACACACATCATTCATCAAAGCTTTGCACATGAACTATGAAGGCTTCATGGTGATAAGAACAATCCAACATCAGGCGAATACACTCTAATATGGGATGGTAACACTTTTTTTATTGTTTTCATTCAATTTGGTAATCATAGACTTCATGAATGTGTTTTCAATAGCTTAGTTTCATTTCACATGTGTAGGATTAGATCTTAGATTTGCGTGTTTGATCTTAGCCTAGATTTTCATTTCAAGCACATTTAATCTTGTTTACATCTAATGGTTTTTCCCCTCACACAATCTCCACAATTACAAAGACATTAACCTTTAACAAAAATTAGAAATCCCCAAACATGATGTATACTATAAATGAACCCTTCCCAAACTGACATAACTTCTTTAGGAGTTAGGATGTCCAAGTAATAAGTCAAAATTCCAAATGTGAAAAATATTGAATAAATAATACCTAAGGTTCATTCTGGAAAAGGTGCATGAACCAAATGAAAGAGCTCTTGAATACCTTCCAAATGCAACTTGAATCACTAAAATGGAGAAACTAGAAAAAAAATTTGAGCTCAGAGGTCCAAAGGGGATATCTAACTTCAGTTGGAAATAAAATGTACCTGTAGAAGAATTTGACAAAAATACTTGCACCACTACGAAGTATGCGAAACCAAATTTCTATCGATATCTCATTTGCAGAATTTTGATACTGTGGAAAAAAATTATGGCAAAATAAAAACAATAGTTGTTTTAGAATAATTCGAGGCTAATTGGGTAAAAAAATAAGGTGCCTAGGGCTCTGGCCCTCGATCGCTCATGTGACCTTGGGTCAATTGGGCACAAAAAGGGAGCCCACTACTAGGTGGACGGTGGGGTGGTTGAACTCCAACGACAGGAGGGGTGGCAACTCTTGCACAACACCTGCAAGTCTTAAGCCCTTTGGATAACAAAGAGACTGCAGACTATGAATACCGATGGGAAATGAATACGGATGGGATCAATGAAGACCGGAAAGCTATCAATAAAGAATTCCCGACAAGACACAGGTCGTGCAAGGTAATAATAATCATTTTCCCATAGACTTCATATATGTTCCAAGCTTTTAAATAAAAATACTGATAAAATTTAATCTACAATATAATGCAAGGTTTAAATACTGAAAAACATTGTAGAGACAAAAGTGCCAACAAAAGGAAAAGTTTGACCCACAAGTCAGCTACAAAAGTTGACAAGTTAGTAGCAAAAGCCAATAAAATTGTTGACAAATCTACATACGTAGATTTGTAGTCTGTGACCAAATTTATCGGCTAAACACTTTATAATACCCCCAAATAAAATAATGCTTTCCCAATACAAATATATATAGCCCGAACTACAAAATTTTTTACCCCAATAAAATAATATGCAAGAAATTATTTATAAATAATATTTTATGTGAAATTGTATCGTGTACCTAGGTGGGTTGTACAACCTGCATGAGTAATTTTTTTTTGCCTCACGAACAACTGACAATGAATATAAGAATATTTTATATCAAAATTCATCTCTCATGCCTTCTGAAGAAGATTTTGAGGTCAGTTTCAGCTCAAAGTGGTCCAGAAGCTTTACTACCTCTAGATCTTGAATTTCTTGAAACCCTCATAAATTGGGAAAAAAATGTTAGATTTAGGCAAAACAAAATTCAATCTTGACTTTCTCAGCTTCCCTAAACTCAAATTTGAGCTCATATTTCCTCCAACATGAGCCAATAGTTACTTTCCATGAAAAACCACATAGAGAAACCCTTCAAATCAAGTATTTTTTTCAAGTTTTTTAATTCCCACATTTACTATGTGTGCAAGGGAAGAGCATACTCAACCTTACTAAAAATAACCTATATCTCTCACTAGCAATAGCTCAACCCTCAGATTTAAGAAGGGTTTTGCAAGGCTTAACTCTGATACCATGTAAGAGCTGAAGAGTAGCTCAATACCCAAGATGACTTGCAAAACAATGAGAACCTTATACAAGAGGTTATGTAAGAATATGAGCTTGCTTGATATTAAGACCTATCAAAATGATGATGAGGTATGAATTATATTACATATGAGTACAATGGAATTTTTTATATAGGAAAGGTGAGGATTAGGATTGAACATGATTGTGGCATGCATCTTAATCCTATGAAATGTGGCAACTAACAACCTAAATACCTATGAATCAAGCTTTACAAGCTAGATAAGAAAAGTTCTAGAAAAGACAACTAAGACTTCTAGAAAGAATCTTATATCCTAAGTAAATTTAACATGTGAATAAGTCCCCTAAGTCTCTAGTAAGATAAATTACTAGGTCGAGACATATATTCACACCAAAATTTGCATGGTTTGGTTAAAGTGGGATGTAAATTTTTTGGTTGGATTAGGTGTGAGTGTGTATGTGGATTGTTGGTTAGGTAGTATGTTGTGTTGAGGAATATATCTATTTGTAGAAAAGGCACTTTGTTATTATGGTGGAAGTTAGTTCAAGTTTTGGTTTTCTTTGTTAAATGTTTGAGTTTGGGTTGTGGACATGTAGGTGTTTATGTTTTTATTGCTTGTCTTATTTTGTGGAAGTGATGTGTTTAGAGGTGTGATAATGTTTGTGTTTGTGTGTTGTGAAGTGTTGGTCATGTTTTTCTATGACATGAGAAGTGAAATATTTGGTTGTTGATTTTCGATGGGTTGGTTTTTGTTTGTGATGTTTTGTGTCACTAGTGCTATATTTCTTGATTGTTTTTTTGTTTGGGTAAAAAATGTCATGTTGTAAAGTGGCTTTATGAAATTTAGTCTAAATGTTAGAGGTGTAAGTATGTTCAAGCTTATTACACTAAGGGATGTTCTTCCAAGTGGCATACTTATGCTTAGTTGTTGTGAAGTGAGATTTTTTGGTGGTGGTATCATGTTAATGGAACCTATGTTTTGGGATGTCAAATTGGGTGTTAGTTCCATCATAGTAGAAATTTCAACATCCACCAGAAGCCTAGCTCCATTTTATGCAAGAAATAAGAAATATTTGTTGGGATCTGTGAACAAGAATGCATCCATCACTATCAATATTTGGGGGTCTTGTGAAGCATCATCAATTTCCTCCTGGGTTATATTTTGTTCAAAATAATTCAAGGTAAACTCATCATCAAAAGGGGTAGCATAGCTCCACATTGTGGTGTTGGTTGTGAATTTGAGGATGACCCAAACTGCATCATGCAAGTGGGATTAATAGTAGGGTTAACTATAGGATATATTTATTTTGTGTTGGTTTATAACCTTGTTTCAAACGTACAAGACCTATTATTCTATTGAATATTAAAGATGTTTTTGGGTTTTTATATTTTTTATATTTTTTTCGGATTTTGCGATTTTAAGGAAGCATGAACCTCTACAAAATATTGTGTTTTTAATTTTTTTAATTTTAAAGGACATTTATAAATGAGAATAGACCAAATTGATCACCACAAGAAGAATCTAGACCTCAAAAGGAAAATTATTAAGATGATGGTTGATGAAATTCAAACCTAAACTAGATTGATGAGTTTTAGGCTCAACTATCGATAGGATGATGAAATGATATGAGATCAAGACAACCAAGAGATAACTAAGGTCTGGTCAATATCTAATTTGATTTATTGATTCCAAAATGCTAAGATGGTTGGTTATGATGTTGGATGAGTACTTGAATGCAATTTTAAAATAAGGATGCATTTCTAAGCTAAGGAATGGAAGAATATGAAAAGTGTAATGCTGAACTAAGAAATTTGACAGGTCTCAAGTCTTTGTCATAGACTACTGTGTTAATCAAATTTTGTATCTAAAGTTTGGATTCTGAGGGGTAGACCCTAATTTTTAAATTTGGAATGAATGAATTAGGGAAGTTAACAATTGTGATGCAAATTTCCACAAAAACATTAATAAAAAATTTAGTTATGGTACATATAGTATCATATGTGTAATTCTAGTTTGTTTCTACATATTTAGTGCTTGAAATAGTTTTTTTGTGTTGGAAAAATCTATAATATTTTAATTTTTAGGCAAGAATACACTTAGAAAATAGTAAAAATAGAATGGTTGTTTTGACTTTTTACTTCAAGGAATAAAGGCTTAAGGCCAAAAACCCCAATGGCATTGCTGGTATAACACAAATTTTAGATACTTATAAAGATGTAAAATCTAATTATTTAGACATGTGTGTATACTTAATGTAGGATCACAATCCAAATGCTAATAACCCAAGATTGGTGTGACACACCTCTCTTTTGAGAGTGGATAGATAGATTTATCATGGAACAAGCCCAATACAACAATAAACTCACCTTTCATCTCTCCTTGGGAGGCTAGAGAATCCAAAGCCAAGAATTTATATCTCAACTCAAGGGAGTAAATCATGAGTAGATTTAGGGTATGATCCATATCCTTTGCACCACACTAAGCTTGTAATAAAAATAGGTTCATAGTGGGGGATAATTGTGAATAGAGAGCCCATTTGTAATAGCATGAGATTCAGAAGCACTCTTCCTCTCTCCTTACTAGACAAGTCTTGGTGGACTAAGGATCTTGAGGCTCATATTTGAATGGCATTGGCCACTTTTTGAGGTACAAATTTTTCTCTCCCTCCTTTATATACCCCATCAAGAAACACGGTTAAGTTCAAACCTTGGGGTGATGAAATCCCCCAGTAGGCCTCCTACTAAAAATGAAAAGAGGCTATTGTGTGTTTCTCTTCCACCCAAGATCACATGAGCATGTGAGTGGAGAGGATACACACACAATAACTTGGGATAACATATGTGTGCAAGCATACAATACATAATAGATAGCATTCTTTAACCTTAGAAATTAAAATTTGAGCTATCTAATAAATCACAAACACATAGGGCTTCATGATTAAAATACTCTCAATGTCTTGTAGTGATTTTTTTAGTGGCTAATATTCACCAATTGGCTAATACTTGAAATTTGGGAACCCGAATTTGGCTAATAGTTAAAGTTGTAACACAACTTGAATCTCCACATAATTTATTTTATTAAAATATTGTATGCAAAAAATTTGACACAATATTCTATACATGATTAGGTTAGATCCATCCAAATTTTATAAGTTATAGTATAAATCTATATTAATTTTCCAATAGTATATCATAATTATTACTTTCTTTAGGGCCATATTTCCAATCTTTAGTTGGAACCATTACTTAAAATATAATCTAATGATCCTCATTGTATTCTACAAGTTAAAATGTACCCACAATTTAAAATCCTAATGGAGCTCAAAAATTCTTTTGGATCGTTGATCTCCATTGAGATCAACAATCCAAAAGGAATTTAGAGCCCCATGAGCATTACAAATTGTAGGTACATTTTAACTTTTAGAATATAATGAGTTTTTTTAGATTATATTTTAAATCAATGGTGGCAACTAAATATTATAGATTATACCCCTTAAACCCATCGATAATTTCCACCCTTAGGCCCCTACTTTTCCATAAGAATCACTTTTTTACATGGAAGGATTCACCATCATAATTAATGCATTTTCATATTAAAATTTCCAAGATTCGCCAAGATTTTCTATAAAATTCTAGTGATGTAAAAAAATTCCAATAAAATTAATATTTGTTTCATAAAAAGGAAAGATTCGCCAATAGAAATTATTTTTTTCCAAAAAAATGAAAGATTCACCAAGATTCTATCTTTTCTTAAGGGGGGTGTCTTAAATTTATCACTAGTATATCTTGTGTTATCTTGTGTCTTGTCTATTTTGATCTATGCATTTGGTTATACTATAAGCTTGTATGCATGATTTTCTCTCATGGGGTTATGTAGGAAATGGATTAAATGATTTGGTCATTGATGCATTATTTCCTAACCCTAAAAACCATGATAAACCCCCTATCCTACTTCACCAAGGTCTCATTTCCACCTGGGCCTTTTCCTATTGAAACCTATAAGAGCTTTCCTAGGAAATTTGTGATGCCTCTCCATAAAGGCAATAATAAGCTTGCTACCCCATAAAATTTCACCCATGTTTCCTCCCTTGATGAGGCCAAACCTACCCACCAATCAAAATCCCTCAAAACCTCCCACTCTTCATCCCATAATATTATTGTTGTGAGCCTTCTTGATATGAAAATTGACCCTATAAAGAACCCTTGTTAAGGTAAGTGGGTCAATACAAGGACCACCAAAAATCCCATAAATAAAAATAAAAATAAATCCTTTGTCCAATTCTTTGTGGAGAAAGCTAATATCTAAGGGGACGAGGAGTATGCTAAAACTAACTTAGATGATAGGGAAGAGACTGCCAAAAGTGTATCTAACACTATGAAGGAGATGGAGGGCCTCAGTCTAAACATAAGGTGATCTAATAGGCTTTCTAATTGTGCAACCCCCAATTTTAGTATTTATGAAATTTCTAGTGTCCCTACGGATATGGGGGAGAAAGAAGAAGGAATTAAAAACAAGGATGAATATGATGATGAGGTGGATTTTGATAATGAGGGTCCAAGCTTATTCAAAAAGATGAATTCTCTTCTCTCAAACTCAGATAATTCTGACACCACCCCTGATGTTCAATCTAATCGGGAAAATTACTCCACATGCAATCATACTGTTGTTGAAGTTTCTACCCTCAAGATTGGGCGGGTGTAAAATGTTGGGGGGTCCAAATTGTGGCCAATTTTTTCTTTTTAAAATCCATAATACGAGCATGTTATAACGTGCTCACGTCATGGCTTGGTGTGACCAATCCTAAGGCTTGGTCACACCAAGCCTATAATGCACTCACGTTATAACGTGAGTGCGTTATGAGTCTCTATAAGAAACAAAGGTAAATCCAAATCATTTAGACTGTCATATTTCTTCATCCGTGACCTCCAAACCCTTCCAAGGTGCGCTCGCATTGTGGAAACCTCAAATTTGTCAATTTTCTTCACTGAATCATTGCTATTTCTTCACCATAATTCCACCTCATCAAAGATCAGCTCCAAGAAGTAAGCTTTTATTGTTTTTTTTTGTGAATTTGTTTTTAAATAGGTAGATTTAATATGTTTTTTATGTTAATTTATTTAATTATCAGAAGTTGAAAATCCACCTGATTCTCCTCCTCATGAACAAGCACACCAACAAAATCATGATGAGCAACCACAACAACAAACTCCTCCAACAATTCCTCAACATCCTTTTGGAACTCAACAAAATTTAATGGCGGAAATTGAAAACAATAAAAAACAAATTAAGGAGTTAATTGCAAGGTTGAATGATCCTATAAGTTCAACCTTGGAAAGAACCGCACTTGTAAATTCACTTCAAGCTATGTTAACACATGTAGATGCAATTAGAAATAAATTAAGTGGTTGGGTGGATAAGAGGTGGGAGTGTAGAGATTTTTATGTAGATAAACTATCCTACAAACAAGTAAAAAATGAAAAAATAAAAAATATGACTTGTGTTCACTATTCACTAACCCACGTACAAATAAATCTCTTGATCTTACAAGCTAGAGGTTTCCTATCCATTGGTGCAACCACCAAGGGATAAAGGAATTTTTTTGGAAGAGGTGGTGGATGGTTTTTGACCATCCTCCATGCAATAATAATGAGTTACCCCAATATTTCTTGAGGAAACTCTACTATAACTTTTTCCTCAACAAAATAACCAACTATTTTGATATGCGGGACTTTCAAAGGAGAGGTGGTGGTTTGGTGAAGGATAGACCAGGTGCATGTCTCGAACTTCAATGGCAAGCACGATGAACACATTTCTATCCCTTTCATCATGAAGGAGAGTTTAGAGGTGGACACTCTACAATCTATTAGTTCTCTGACCCAGAGTATCATCCAACGTGCGAGTCCTACAGTACAACAACATCTAGGGGAGACTTCAAGGGGTAGGGTTCCACCCCATACTTGTCAGGTTTATGAGTCAGCCTGTACATATGATCCCACAAATAGTCAGAAGGTTAGTGCATAGGCTATGTCTACAGTTGACTATTTGGCGATGGTAGATGTCATTTTGAATGAGGCTTTCAACCTCGATACTCAAGTAAATGTTAGCATGTTCATTGAATTTAATTTATTAAATTTCATTTTTGAAATGCAAGATTAACTAATTTATTTTAATAATTGTAATAAAATTTTAGGTACATAGTGTTCATACTGTTTTCACTGACCCTCCACCTGCTTTTTACTCCACTGCATCTACTACTGAGGTATGTAACTAGTAAAAAATTATAAATATTACATGTGAATAGAATTTTTATATGAATGGTACTCTAATATTTGATTTTTGATGTTGAATAGTTTAATATTAGATATTTCATGGCAACACCTCCCAATGGTCATGGAGTGCAAGCCTTCTCTCAGGTAATAGAATAAAGAGTTTAACTAATGAATTGTACTTAATATATTTGTGTAACTTTTATATTCATATCATTGATTACATTTCATTATACATATTTCAAACTCAAAGCCTTAATTCACATTGCATAACTAATAACTAGATGTTGATACATGAAAAAATTTCAATTACAATATAGTTTTTTAGAAAGTCAACATAAGTAGTGATGCAGTTACTTCACACAACATAACTAATAACTAAGAGTGGTTGCCAATTGCATTTGCTTGTCATGAAATTCCATGAAACCACATTTTATTGAGGCATATTTTCAAATAGCTCACTACCTTTTCTATGCTATGGATGCTTGGAAAAATCTATCAAAGCATAATAGTAAGCAATAGTATAGATGTAAGGAAAATTTTTTTGAAAAAATGACTCAAAGAAATGTCGTCTCATGGTGATGCCTACCTTGCAACTTTACACTACATGCAACTGACCCGTTTTCCATCTGCTAAAATATGTTCACCACAAGAAAACAACTTGGAGGTATCAAAAACTGAGAGAGGTTATTATAGAGGGGCCCTACATGATCATGTAGCCTTAGAAAAAAAATTCCAAGTGCCATAGTTTCTAGGTAATTTCTTGTAAAAAAATTTTTCCCTTTTGTGCTTTGGTCTCTTAAGAGACTTTTTCAATAGAATGTGGCTCAGACCATTTTGACATATTTGAGTGTGATAGAGGACCTTTCCTAGCATAAAACCACCCATACAGATGTGTTGGAACAATTGGTTTGGCTGTATGATGAACATAACAAAAGTTACACCACTTTCCAACTTTACACTACATGCAACTGACCCATTTTCCATCAACTAAAATTTGTTCACCATGAGAAAACAAATTGGAGGTATCAAAAACCAAGAGAATTTATTATAGAGGGTCCCTACATGATTCCATAGCCTTAGATAGAGTGTTTCCAAGTTCCATGGTTTTTGAGTAATCGCTTGTCGAAGTTTGTTGCCCTTTTGCAATTTGGTCTCTTAAGAGACTTTGTCAGTAGAATGTGGATCGAACTATTTCAATGTGTTTGGGTGAAAAAGAGTACCTTTCCTAGCATAAAACCACTCCTATAGACATGTTGGAATAGTCGGTTTGGTCATATGATGAACAAAACAAATTTACACCACTTTCCAACTTTACAATACATGCAACTAACTCATTTTCCATCAACTGAAATTTGTTCATCATGGAAAAATGACTTGGAGGTATCAAAAACCAAGAGAGGTTATTATAGAGGGGCCCTACATGATCTCATAGACTTAGGAGTGTTTCCAAGTGCCACAATTTTTGAGTAATCATTCGGTGAAGTTTTCTACCCTTTTGCACTTTGGTCTCTTAAGATACTTTCCCGGTGGAATGTGGATCAGACCGTTTCAATGTGTTTGGGTGAAAAATAGAACCTTTCCTAGAATAAAACCACCCATGTGGACATTTTGGAATGGGAATTTTGGTCATATGATGAAAAAAATTAAATTTACACCATTTTCTAACTTTACACTACATGCAACTGACCCGTTTTCCATCAACTAAAATCTGTTCACCATAGGAAAATGACTTGGAGCTATTAAAAACTGAGATATGTTATTATATAGGGGCCTACATGACCCCATAGCCTTAGATAGAGTGTTTCCAATTGCCGTGTTTTTTGAGTAATTGCTCGTCAAAGTTTGCTACCCTTTTTCACTTTGGTCTCTTAAGAGACTTTGTCGGTAAAATGTTCCTCAAACCATTTTGGTGTGTTTGGGTGAAAAAGAGGACATTTCCTACAATAAAATCATGCATATGAATGTGTTGGAAAAATCAATTCAGTCATATGATGAACAAAACAAAAGTTACATCACTTTCCAACTTTACACTACATGCAATTGACCTGTTTTCCATCAACTAAAATTTGTTCAACATGGGAAAACAACATGGAGCTATCAAAAACTAAGAGAGGTTATTGTAGAGGAGCCCTATTTGATCTCGTAACCTTAGATGAAGTGTTTCCAAGTGCCATAGTTTTTTATTAATCGCTCATTGAGTTTTACTACCCTTTTGCACTTTGGCTCTTAAGAGACTTCATCGGTAAAATGTGGCTTGGACCATTTTGACATGTTTGGGTGTGAAAGAGGACCTTTCCTAGCATAAAACCACCCATATGGATGTGTTGGAATATTTGGTTTGGTCGTATGACGAATAGAACGAAAGTTACACCACTTTCTAACTTTACACTACATGCAACTAAACCCGTTTTCCATCAATTGAAATTTATTCACCAAAGGAAAATGACTTGGAGCTATCAAAAAATGAGAGATTTTATTGTATAGTGGCCCTAGATTATTATGTAGCCTCAGATGGAGTGTTTCCAAGTGCCATGGTTTCTGAGTAATCACTCGTCGAAGTTTTTTCCCCTTTTGCACTTTGGTCTCTAAAGAGACTTCGTCGATAGAATGTGGCTCAAATTGTTTCAACATGTTTGGGTGTGAAAGAGGACATTTCCTAGCATAAAACCACCCATGTGGATGTGTTGGAATAGTCGATTCAGTCATATGATGAACAAAGAAGAATCTACACATGCACCTTCCTCAAATTTTCAAGAGCAAGAAGAATATCTTCATTGAATACATTATGTATCTCATTCTATTTGGTTTGATTCTTTTTCAAGTGTCTTTAGAGAAGACTAGCCTCCTTTTCATTGACAATAAAATCTTCTTCTTGTCTTTTAATTCCTTTTCTAAATGGTTAATTTTATTCTTTAGTTGTTTTGCTTCAATTTCAACACTTCCAACTATTGCCTTTGAATTTGCAACTATTTTTATCACCATTGGAAGTGTCTTTTTTATTACATAATGCAAATTCTTATTTTAACAAGTTCTTTATAGAACTTCTCTACCTTTATAGATAAGACTTTGAGGTGTCCACCGCTTCGATTCTCCTTTTTTCATGTACATTTCATATTGCTTCTTCCTTATCATATATTTCCAATTGTATTCTCTCCACGAAAGTCTTAAGTTAAAGAATATTTGACTTCATTTGTTCATTTTCCAATCTGCCCAAAATGGAAAATGTAGTAGCATAGACAAGGCAATGAGCTGTTTGAAAAAATGCCTCAAAGAAATGTGGTCTCACGGTGATGGACATCACCATGAGAGCACATTTCTTGGAGGAATTTTTTCAAACAACTCAATACCTTGTCTATACCTTTGCTTACTATTATGATTTGATATATTTTTTCCATGCATCCATAGTTTGGTTGAAAGAACATGTTTTAGGATTTTAGCCATAGCAGCAATGAGACCTTGGACTGGGGTATGAAATCTATCAAAACATAAAAGGGGGGATTTTCATGAGTGTTATGGTTGTAATTTCCTTAGTAGACACATTTGAAATGTGGATGCATAATGAAGGAACATGAACTATTTAACAAAATTCCTCAATGAGAGATGTCCTCGTGGTCAATGTGGATGCATTGACAAGGTAGTGAGCTCACTACGTTGCCAATGCTACCACATTGACAAGGTAGTGAGATTGAAAAAATTCCTCAAAGAAATGGGGTCTCATGGTGATATACATCACCATGACACCCCATTTCTTTGAGTCATGTTTTCTTATAATGCTTAGTACCTTGCCAATACATCCAAATTGACAAGATATTGAGCTCACTACCTTGTCAATGCTACCACATTGACAAGGTAGTGAGTTGTTTGAAAAAAATTCCTCAAAGAAATGGGGTCTCATGGTGATGTATATCACCATGACACCCCATTTCTTTGAGGAATTTTATCAAACAACTCACCACCTTGTCATTGCTACCTTGTACGAAAACTAATAAAAGGACAATATGATAAGAATATAGTAAAAGTTAGAGTTTATATTTTTAATGAAAAACAATGCATTTACACATTACTAAATTTAGGACGTTAATTAAAATGGTATAGAATTTAAGAGGAGAGGGCACAAACATACATTTTTAAGAGATCAACCAAACTGATTTTTTAAAGGATGTATTACTAGTGGTTAATCATTGAGTAAAAATATTCATTCTCACAAAGGTATGCCAAAATCAATAGGATGAATGATAGAATGGGGTGATGAATAAATTTTTTTTTATTGAAAATTAACTACTTAATCAAGTGGACCAACTTATATTGAGTCAAATAATGAGCTCACAACCAATGAATTAATACAAAAGTCACCTATCTATAAGTGGGGTTAGAAGGAATATTGTTTGAAATATTAAATAAAAGGTAGTGAGTTGTTTGAAAAAATTCCTATAAGAAATGGGGTCTCATGGTGATGTACATCACCATGAGACCCCATTTCTTATAGGAATTTTTTCAAACAACTCACTACCTTGTCAATGTGGTAGCAATGACAAGGTGATGAGCTATTTGAAAAACTAACTCAAAGAAATGGGGTCTCCTGGTGATGTACAAGGTAGTGAGTTGTTTGAAAAAATGCCTCAAAGAGATGGGGTCTTCTGGTGATGTACATCACTAGGAGACCCCATTTCTTTGAGGCATTTTTCAAACATCTCACTACCTTTTCTATGTTATCGCATTGACAAGCTAGTGAGCTTGTCAATGCTCACTACCTTGTTTATGCTATGCATTGAACCTATCGTAAGGGGGGAATAAAGCAATAGGAAAGAAAAGAAAATATGAATCAAACAAACTTAATTCAAAACAATATTAAGATCTCTAAACCCATTACTCATGAAATGAAGCTTTAAAATTATGAAATCAAATAATGAAATCCTAAGATAACACAAATCGAATTCAAAACTTTAAAAAATATACCATCCCATATTGGAATTGTTTTTGAATTGGTATTTGGATGTCGGATTGCTCAATTCAATGCAAAGCCTCCATTGTTGATGTTGCAAAATCTTCAGGAATGTGCGTAAATGGTGAACTAGAATGTGAAGATGTCAATTCTCAAGAGTGCTCAAGAAGCAGTTGTGCAGCACTTCGTTATGTAAATTATAGATGATTTGTGAGAAAGTAGAAGAGTGTTTTATAGATTTCATGTTTCGAGATGAACAATCAAGTTGCAACAATGCAAAATCACAATCAACGGTTGAGAACCATTGAGAGGAAATAGATTGTTCAGTTAGCTTTTGTGGTTTATCCAATTAAGGATGTTAATTGCATAATCATAGGATTTAGATTGCATAATCTGTGTGATTGGGAAATCAAGTTGAGTATTTAGTGGGATTGAAGAAATAGATTGAGAGATTAGTGGCATTGAAGAAATAGTTTGAGAGGTTAGTGGGATTGAAGAATAGATGAGTTAGTCAACTATTTAGAGTGAGAAATCGGTGATTGTGATTTTCTCAATCAAAAAGAGGGTGAGAATAATTAATTAATTAGTATTTTTCAGATGAACATGCAAGTCATGTTTGACTTTAACAAATAAAATTGTTTTTGTTTGTTGACCTTTTTGAATGATGTTGAATTATTAATTTAATTATTCAGGTTTAGAAAGGGGAAAGTGATTTAATTAAACTATTAAGTAATAATAATTTAATTGATTTAGGAGAATAGCGTATATTAGCGACATAATTAAATAATTTGTGTTATTTAATTAATCAAGAGGAATAAAGTTAGATAAATGATGAAATAGTGAATTAATTAAATAATTTAAAGATTATTCAATTAATAGAGGAAAATAGGGGTTTTGATGCAAATGATGTTTAATGCAATGATATTAATGATAATGATTTTTATAAATGGAAAAATGTCATTTAGGAGGTGTGATATGCATTTAGGTCATTTATACATGTCTACATTTTACCCCTCTTTGAGACAAAGTAGTGGTTGCTTTGTTTCAAAGAATTCAATGTTTAAGATCAAGATTTGGAAAAATTTATATGCCCCACTATGCTCTAGTAGTCAACGAAAAGATAGTACAACACTAGTTTGTCCCCTCGAGAGGTTGGCCAGAAAAATTATTTTTCGGGTTAGGCTCACGACAAGGTTCAATTTCAGTTTATATGCATAGAGGGTGAAAAATTAAGCTTATAGGACCCTCGTTTATAGTTTAGATGTTCCTGAGTGCTCATAATTTTAACCTAGGAGGGTTTCCTAGGCAAAAAAATTAGGGTTTGGGGCGTAAAAATAGGGAATTAGGGTTCATTTTACCTCATTTGCACTCTCAGCCCTTAGTGAATTCTTGTCTCTAGAGATCCTTCTTTAGCAATTGTCAATTCATGATGCGAAGGATTTTAGCTACTCCACATCATGTAGAGGTGGTCTGTGAGTTTGGGAGGCTTGCTAGCATAGGTATCACAGTATGTACCTCCTTCGTTCCTATTTTTGTCTTATCATTTTTGAGTAATTAATGCTAGAATTTTTTTTTATCAATAGTGGTAATCTTGTAAAATTAACACTTTTGCATCATTATTACTGCTATTGCTATTTATTTTTATACCACTTTTGATTATCCTAAATCTTATTGTGTTTTTTGTGCACTATTGATAAATCCATTCACTTTTGAATACTGCTATTGCTTGAACTATTCGCTATTATTTTTTGACTTGTGAAATGGTTGCTTTTGTGAATTTTTTATGCTATTGAAAAAGTTGGCCACTTGTGTCATTTTTGAATGCTATTTCATTTCTTGACCACTATTTCCAAAAATAGGGCCGCCATTGTATTTCTATCACTATTGTTAAAAAAGTGACTGCTATTGTCAATTTTGAGATTTTTAGCCAGTTGTTCACAGTCTTCTATTTGTGATGTGTTTTTGTAGAAAATTCTTAATGTCGTGGGTTGAATTTTTGTAGGCAGTTCTCAAATCAATTTACTCTAGAGAGCGATGACCGCAATAGTTGTTTGACTTACTCACCAGTTTCTTTGATGTTAAAAGAGATATTTTGGATGTCGTGGGCCTACAACACATTTGTTACATGCTAGAGATTTGATGTCATAGGGTGATGATGACCGCCCTTATAGAGAGATGGCACTTCGATTCGTCATCTTTTCATTTTATGACTAGAGAGGAGACTATCACATTCAAGGATGTTTATAGGACCCTCTGTATTCTCATTCATGGGGAGCTCGTTACCTATGATGTTAGGCAGGGTACCCGTGCTATGTGACGAGTTCTTGGAGTTAGACGTCTTTAGGTAGTGGACTCAGAGATAGACTTGTCTCCAATTTTCGATAGTGCAGACCTTGTTTATTTGGTCTTATTTGGTTTGATCTTGGGGCTTGTAGTACCTGATCGAAGAGGTAGATAGTTTCCTATTGGTTGGGGCATCTGCATTGAGTATATGTTTGAGCATGACATGAGGTACACATGGGGCCCATGTCTTCTAGCTCACTTATATAGAGATATGCACGAGGTTGTGTATCGGTAAGGCAATTCTATCTATTAGAAATTGGAAGATCATCATTGATGTCAACATTAGCATCAACATACCTTAATCACATTACTTGAATAGATCAATAGTTACTCTGGTAATAATGGTTTGAGCTATGCTAATCCAATATTGGAAGTTTTTTGATCTGATATTTTGGTCCAGCTCATCTCACCTTATAAGATTCATTCAAAATCTAATAATATGTTCTATCTTGACATTATTTGCATCTATGGACAAGATTTCAGTTGGCTTGGTTATACTGTTGGAAAGATATAGTTAATAGTAAGTTGGTACACAGTATTTTGTTTATGTACTAGTTCAATACATCAGTTTTTTGGTTTGTATTCTACCAAGGAGAAAGATATCACTACAAGATTTTGACTATGAGACTCATCTTACCTTGAAGTTCTATGATGATATGTGAACGCATATGGAAGATATGAATAACAGTGTTCTTCTTTGAGGATTACAATAAGTTTTTGTATAAGCGCACTGATGTGGGATATTCCACATTTTCTCATCATTAATTATTTTGTCTTGTGGAGTTGAAGATAAGTTATTTGATGTCATCTAAAGGATAATTTGATGTGTTAACAATTTTTCGCATTACACACTTGGCAAATTGCATATACGTTTGAACTCTTTGATGTTTTAGGTCTAACTCTAGCCGACCTAATTATGAATTTGTGTTAAGAAGATTAAATATGTGTTGTGAATGCTAAATGGATCTATCTTAGGTCCATACTGACCTATATCATATATTACATGCTTTTTTTGGGCGTGAAGATGAATATGTTTCAAAGATAAAGCTGACAGAGTTACTTTTTATTTTAAATAAGGCTACTCTAATTAGGCCGACCTAATTAGTGTATGTGAATGTATATGGTATATATGTAAGATATTTTTGAAGTAAGTGTGGTGATGATGCGTGAAGAAATATAGAGAGATATTGTATGGATCGTTGTATGGTGCAAATGTGCAAAATTGTATGTGTGTGTAGACAAAATTATTTTGTACTGAGAAGTGTTTTATATTCAGTACTTCATTGGAACTAAACTCCAACACAAGGAAGGTAGATTCTATCTCAGTTCTCACTTTGGCATTGTTTCCATACTCTATTTTTGTAAATTACTTCAGGTTGTGAGCCTTCAAGGACAGTGAGTCCTAGCAGTGAGCCATTGTAATATTCTATGTCCAGATATATTATATTATGAGTTAACCCTCACTGTGGTTTTTCCCATTTTGGATTTTCCACATTAGAATATTGGTGTTCATGTGTGTTTTGATCTTGTACGACTTCATGCTTTCACTTGTTATCACAGTTAGAGTTTTGTTATTACTTGGATGGATATTATGTAAATGGTTTAATGGAATACTGATTCACCCCCCTCTCAATATTCTGGGTGTTCAACACTATCTCTTATGGTGTGACATTGTTGCATGTATGGACCTAGGAGCATATCCCAATGACTAGACTTGATGGTGTTATGGATCAAGATTTGGAGGATCCATATTCTTACAAATACTCAAATTTGATGCACTATAGTTCACCTGGCCAGCTATATTATTAACGACATATTTTTGATGATATGCCTACTTTTATTTGGTGTAATGCCCCGCCAAGTAACCCTAAAGGAAGTTGCAATTAACGTCTTAAGCGAACCAATTTTTTTTTTTTATAAAGTGAATTTAACATACACATTCACTTACTAATTAACAATAACCTTTAAGGCTACAAGGTTAGGATTACTTAAACCCACACATACATATTACATATAACCATAGCCTTATGAACTTTATGAAATAACATCATACATCATAAGAATACCACATAACATAATAAGATAATCAACCAAGATACAATCTCATAAACATTATCTTAATCCAATAGTTACATCACTCATTCCCAGAATGAGGCAATAGTACATAAGATTACAATTACATAATTCCACCTCATAAACATAAGAGGGGTAAAATAACTTATACAAGCTGAAATATTACAATGCAAGAAATTACAACAATAACCGCGAGCTGTCCATCTAGATGTCTTGCCACCAAGTACTGAAGATAGATGGGGACCCAATAGTTTTGGTGCATGTTCCACCCTACTAATGTGGTACCTGAAGGCCCACCCCCCATGCTAGGAGATAGTAACAAAGTAACATGGACAAAGATTCTACTACCTCTAACCAAAGGCAAATTCATACTGACTCATACTGTTATAACCAACCAAATGAATTAACAAGTACAACTCATTCACCATACAAGTACGAATCAAATACAATACAAGTACAACTCCAACATCACTGACATAGGTCACATTGCTTCCAAACATAAAGTAGATCAAGTATGTTCAAATAACCATACACATAAAATAATTAACAACAATTGTCATAGATAGAGTGTCATCGCAAGGTTTGTCATGAGATCTCCTCTAGGCATTCTTCATAGGCTCTGACACAAGTAATCCTGGTGGCCTCAATCGAATCCCAGCACTCATAATCACTCATGCGGAATCAACTACCTCTCACAAGGACAAGATAGTTGATCTTGTCATTCCAAGTCTTCTCACTCATCCCAAGTCTAAACAAGCCCTTGTGTCTATGAGTGAGGATTAAATTATCTTGATTAGTGAGAAGTTAGTCCTAATTTTCTAAGTATATTATTTTAATTATCACTTGTTTAAACCACTCCTGAAAGTTATCCAGTTTACCTCTTTGGGCTCTGGTGCCTAACAGAAGCCACTTTTCTATTCGACAACACACACTCAAACAATCCACCAAAGGAACCACAAGTGCATACCAATTAGGCATCATAATCCACTCCAACACAAGGAGGATACAAATAATAGAACTCACTCCAACATCTTGGAGGCAACAACACATAGTCCACTCCTTTCACAGGAGGTACAAAAGATCCCACTCCAAACATCTTGGAGGCAACAACACATAGTCCACTCCTTTCACAGGAGGAAACAAGATGAAACCACATAACAAGGTCACTCCATACAAGGAGACACGGATCCCATAATCCACTCTTAAACCAAGGAGGTGCAAACATCCCCGTTCATGAAAATGGAGTAAAACTGAACATGCATTACCCAAGGGAAAACAACTGGATGGCATAAATATTCAACAACCCTTATCCTCTAAGTTCTTCTTAAAGACTTATAATTTAGGACTAACACTAAATCCCAAAACCAACAATACAACTTGACGACATAGCAACAAAAGCATTCAAGTCATCAATCAAATCTAATATTTGGATTTCCTAGATCCATACTCATTCAATAGGTAGTGTTGACAAAGTCAAAGACACGATAACTAGATCATCTAAAATAATCATAACCTCTATTTCCCTTTTTATTATTGAAAATCTAAAACAATTAAACTTACTTCCCTTTACTGAATACAGAGAATTAAATCCTTTAAGATAATCATAAGGAAGATACTACTTTTGGATATATTAAATCCATATCTCTTTCATAATCCAATCACAATGATTCAATTAATCTAAATAGAAATTAATAAATAATATAATTGATTGCCTCATCAATAAAACAACTTCTTAATTTACTTTTAAATCGACACAAATCCATGCAAGTAAACTTTTTCCATTTCCTAACCAAATCTTACATCTCATTCAATTTTCTATTTAAAACATTCAATCATTTTAATATAATAACATATTGTTTCTCTATCCATTTTCCATATACACTAATCAATCTATTTTTAAATCTCTATTCGATAATACATTGCATGCATCTCATTAAAATAAAATACGATAATGAATTTTACATTGAATATATATATATATGTGCTCCATATTATATAGACACTATTAATATTTCATTCACAATGACTAGATTACTCTATGGAATTAAATAAAACATAATAACTATTTGTCTTTTTCAATATAATTAGTTCCTAAATTTACTTCTAATGCAACCTAACACTATTGCAAACAATCTTTTCCAATTTTCTATCTGGAGTCTATGTCTCATCAACTATCCATTTAAAAACATGCAATTTCATCAATGTATAAAAATATCTTTTGGCTTGTCTATTTGGCCACGCATTCATATTGTTTCTAATTAAATCTCATTAATTAAAACAAACATTTAAATATAAATATTTTTATAATTCTTCAATATCTTTAAATATCTTTCTCTATACATTTTCTACACATACTAATTATTTCTTTTAGAACATTAATAATACCCAATTTGCAAACAACAGAATAAAATAAGATAAAATATTATTTATTCTCTCAAATGGATATATACCTTCACTATATATATACTAAATATAAATTAATATATTTAAATATATTTAATCATTAACATATCTTCTATCCTTTGCAGAATATCAAATTGATTAATTCAAAATAAAATATCCTTTATCATCAATATTGCAAAATATAAATATATTTTTCCAATTAAATCAAATTAATAATTGGACCTTTTACATATGAATTTAAATTCCACAATTCAATTTTAAATTATGCATTCTTTAAATCAAATATTTAACTCCTTCAATTAAACTTTAACATGCCATTTTAAAATAAACAATAATTTCCCCATATGTTTATAATTTTAATTCCACTAATCTAATATACAAATTTTATTTAAAATAATATAAATAAATATAATACTTTAGTATTATAAATATTAATATAAAATATTATTAAATAATATTTTAATATTTTAATAACAATACATAAAATATTAATATTTATAAATATCAATTTATTATTATTTTATTTTCAGAACAGCCATGGGAAAATAATTTAACAGCAGTCTCATGTTTCAAACATAACTCAAAAACTACGATCTGAGTATTTGCGATTTTTGGATAGAGATAAGAAAATTTTAAAATTCAAAAACCCTTTAAATTTCCTAACAACCCAGTTTGTGAAAATGGAGTTATAGGCGATGCAACCAAACCATTTTATCATGAAAAATATAACTATACTGCAGATTCTAAAATCCATTTTTTAATAATAAACAGAAGGTTTCATTTTCTAAAAACATTCTAAATGCATTGTTCAATCTCTATGTTTGATTTCAATAACAACAAAATCGATTTCCCCAAATAATTTAAATTCAACTGAGGTTTTCTAATATCAAATCTATTTTCTAAAACAGATTTAACAAACAAATCTTTAATCATTACTATTTTAAAGAAAACAATCAAGAACAATAAAACACAAAGAGGAAAACCTGGTACAAGAAGCTACAGGAAGAGATGAATTTCTGATGCAAGCCTCCTCCAAAGATTTCCTCAATTTTCTTGAATCCTCCAATGAATCCATTCCAAAGCCAAACAAATGCAAACAATATTTCTTTCAACCAATTCTACAATCAAACTTTCTTCAAACCCTTGTGCAAAATTTCCAAAATTTCTTCCTTGCTGTAAAAATGTATTTTTTTCTAAATCTCTTTCTGTTGCCCTAAAAATTAAAACATGTATTCTTTATAAATCAAAAATACCTAATACAACCCTAATTCACATTACATGCAAATTAGATATTTCAATTTCAATTTTTACAACCCTAATTCACATTGCAAGCAAATTAGATATTTCAATTTGAATTTCAAATTTCAATTTGAATTTCAATTTCAATTTCAATTTCAATTTCACTTTTGGAAAACCCATTTTCAATTTAAAATGCAATTTCAAATAATAAATTAATTTCCAAAGTTGCAACCAATTTCTCAAATAAACATTTAATTACAATTTCTAATTTAATTCCCACACGTTGAAATTAAATTCCAAAATTAATTCTAATTCTTTTATTTCCTTTCATTCTCTTGCATCACGTTTAATTAATTAATTTAATTATTTAATAACTAAACTCAACCCCCTTGGATTAAATTTAATTAATTAAATAATTTAAATATAAACTTTTATCCACATTGCATTATTTAAATTAAATAACCATCAACATGATTTAAATGCAATTATTCTAAATATCTATTTCCAAAACAAGAATTCTTCAAAATTAAATAACATTAAAGCAAGACAGACAATGACTCGACACACACAACTGACGACACACTAAGGCTAAGGTGTAAACTTGACACATGTTACCTAGCTACTATCTCTCGTTCAACTTAACCGTTGGATCGACACGCTCAAACCTATGAAACCAGGTGGAGTCGATATCATGTACCTGCAATCCTGCAACCAAGTAAACAACATCATACAATATATCCAGTATATAATACACACCGTGAAGAAGGAATTACGGATTCGCAGGGCGCTCACAAGCGAGTGATGCGAACTCGTCCTCTTCACCCATACACTCATCAAAACTGACACTTCCATCATAATTCCAATAATCTCATAATAATATCTCATGCTAACTCTACAACATCATTAATCCATAATGCATGTGAAACAATAATCAGATAACTATATCCCACAATAATATTTGTCACTCAATAGTAACGATCAAAACATCATAACAAAATGTATCCAGTATCAAAGTAATTGCAACCAAACATAGCATAAAGCAACTTGAACAAGAATCAAAATGGAGGGGTATTACATTTGGAGACCATGGTTAGGCTATGAACCCTAGCATGATGATGAGTATTATCTCCCTTTCTATTGATAGACATGATGGTTGATAGGTTGTGTGGAAACTTTTCTTGAGTGTTACTTATGTGATCAGGTTCTCTGACAGTTTGGAGAGCAGTAGACATAGTTCAAAGATGATTACCATGCATGTTTTGAGGAGGACTACATGAGAGGTTAGGGTGTGGGGGCCACAAACCTTCTCTATAGATGTTATTGATTAGTTCAGATGACTAGCCCCATTTGGATGGGGATGGTCAATAGGCTTGGTAGATCCTGGCACCACACTTGAGTATGAGCAATGGTGTTCTTGTAGTGTTCCGATCCATTTTATAAATCTTTCTAGCACTCGGCCAACCATAAGGAGAGAATATGTGACCAACTAGAGGAGAAATTGATAACATCTTAGGATCACTATTGAGTAGTTGGCTAGAGCAAGATGGGATGTTTAGCAGGATAAGCAACCCGGTCTAATTTGGCAGGATCAACAGGTACTTCAAGGTCCTCCCCCACCTAGGGATGTGACAATAATGGCTCAGATTTCCTAGTTGACAATGGACAAGGATGCAGAGATCACACAGAGGTAGGTTATTGAGGTGCATGTTGTGGTATTGATTGTAGGTAGGGATCGGAGGTTGTTCAGAGGTAGGCGGCTAAGGCACAAGTTGATTTCCTTACCACAGAGTGAGATCAATTTTGACAGGAGAGGGATGTGCTTATGCAGGAGCTTGCTACAAAGTGACAACAAAAACTTACCATATGACAATAAAAACTTACTGCAGAGATATCATTAGCCTCTACTATTCCCCTCGCCCAGTACCAGGTCGAGCAGGATTAGTTATTATAGAGATGCACATATTATCAAATGCTCTATGAGGCCTTTGTTCTAGGAGCATAGAGACAGCCTCGGTTTGGTGAGCCGAGCACAACTACATGTGTGGATTTAGGTGGGCAGTTAGTTAGATAGTCTCCAGTCATGCCCTAGCCATCCCCTCATCATAGCAAGCATTAGCAAAGATCTCCCTCGCTAGCCGACCAGTAGAGATGATTCTATTTATGATCTTTTATATGTATTGTATCCGAGAATTATGTGTAGACATGATTTTTGTATATACATTCATCGACCCACCTGAGACCTCGTATATATTTATTCTTTTCTATGATATTGCACATGTTACTTGATGATGTATATGACATTCTCAATTTTTGATGATATATGAGATATACCATGTTTTAATTCGACTTTATTATGTGTTATGAAATGATTATGGATAATGATGTATACATGTTCATGTTTTTTACTTTTCTGATGTATGTATATGATATCGATGGATGCATGATTTGTGTATTCATGTGATAAATGATGATATATGATCGATAATTGTTTACTATTTTATGCAATGGATGATGATATATCGATTTATTATGGTCATGATATGTAACGATGAATTTTGTGGATGCAAGATGCATGTTGTACTAATGATATTGTGATGCAAGATGGAGTTGTTAGTTAGAATTAGTGTTTGATGATATAGATATGGATATAAATTTGATGTTGTTAGCTACTGACGAGTTTTTATTTTTCTTTCATAGAGGATTTGTATCTTTTAGCAATTCGTATTAATATAGCAAACAAATATGATGCACCTAGGTATTAATAATTGAGGTGCCTTTGTATCCATTGCATGGACTTTGACTCGACACACAAAAATATAATTGCTCATAAAAACATATGGAAACCATGTTAGAGTATATGTTTGAGTTGTGTTAAAACTTTTCAAACCAATTACATAGAGAGGTATGAAATACCTAACATGCAACTACTACATGAACTGTCTCAAAAAAACATCCATACAGAAAACAAAGAAATTATTCACCATGGTAGTATCACAAAAACATCTAGCAAATAGAACAAACATAAACTGACAGTTAATGCCACCATTCCTTCTTCTCTAAATCCTTATGGACATCCTTGAGAGATCCTAGGAATGTGTTATAAGATAGCCAAAAAATATAAGACTAGAAAAAGATAAACAATGTTGTAGTATCACTTAGCATAGTTGTTTTGGTGTTTCATGATCATATCCATTGATGATGTCTATTGTAGGAGCTTTGTATCTGTTAAGACTCATGTTTAGAATTTTTGATAATTATTTTCAAATAGGTATGGCAGTCTATTCTTGGGCATTGTTTTAACTTGATAGTTATCTAGTCATTTCAATCTCCACTTTGGACGTTTTTATTTTGATGTTTGTTTTTTTGATGAATGATTTGTCAAAGGTTGAAGGCAATGGTTGTTTATTAAGAATGGAACATTTATTGTGGATAGGTGACAATGGAGGTAGGACCTTTTAAATTTTTTGATTTATTTGATGTTTTTTTTGTTGTTTTAGGGAAATTCAAAAGAAAAATGGGGAACTAAAGGGACTGGCCTAGTACCTTGCGGGCTGATAAAAGATTAGCCTTGCCTATGCGATGAATGCAAAGACATCGTAGTTCGACTTTATTGAGTGACAATGTTTTTTGGAAATTTTCTAACTTTTTATGAATGTTTTCTTTTTTTTTGGGGGGGGGGACTAACCTAGGGCCTCAGGGGCACATTGATGATTTCCTTGCCTACGTCTATGCAGAGGCTCATAGTTCACTTGTTTGATAAGAGTATGTTTTTGACTTTTCTATGTATTTAAGTATTTTTAAATCTATTGATTAAGTTCAAAGACCATGATGGACACCTAAGAGAACTGACCTAAGGCCTCGAGGTCTGATTAGAGATTTAGCCTTTCCTACATTATACACGCAGATACCACATAGTTTGACTAGTGTCTACTCAAAGCATAACATGTTTTTTGGATTTTGATGTTTTTTACTTTGTTTGTTTTTTGTCTGTTTTTTATTTTGATAGTTTTGTATTGTGATGGTATTTACAAGGATCCAATCTGCTACCAATTTCAAGAAGTTTCCCCAAGTTTGAGACAAGATTACCTTCATTAGGGGAGATGGATTTTGATGGTGTGACAAGGCTCAACACTTGATCAATCATCAAGCCATGGTTGGTTACACGTTTTATTATGGGATGAATGGGTGGATGCTTCAGATAGTGTTGATAGATAAAGATGCAAGTCTTATTCAAATGTAGTGCCTATTTACTAGGTTTTCACTATGGTACCTATCCTAGAAGTGCCACAAAGTGGTTTTTACTTAAAGAACATTTTATTTCTCTTTACTATTTTTTTATTTTTGATTTTTTTTACTTTTTTAGCTTTTTTGTTGATATACTATGATGTGTTCAAGTATAAAACTTTTTAAGATGGTTGTTGTTTAGTGGTTTGTCTAAAGGTTATCCTTCAAGAGTAGCCAACTGATAAGCTCTAGAGCCATAGCTTGTTGTGATGATGAAATGACCTAACTAGTTTGGTTCAAACTTCCCCTTCCCATCTTGATTCAATTGGATCTTTTAATTCTCTTTTAGTACTAGGTCACCCACTTGAAACCTTCTATTTTGATCTTTTTGTTGTAGCTTCATTTGAGTCAATTATGATAAACCTAGAGACGGTTTAACATGCTCAAACATCTTTCATCTAAGACATCCAACTCATTCAATCTAGACACCCAATATTCCTCATTGTTGACCATGCCTTTCAGGGATACTCGTATTGAGGGGATTTTAACTTCAATCGGTAAGACTGCTTCAGATTTATAGATCAAGGAAAAAGGTGTGGCTTTTGTAGGTGTATGAATGTTGGTTCAATAAGCCCATAAGGTTGGATTTAGTTGCAAATTCCAATCCCAACCGACATCATTAACAAAAAAATTTAGTATTTTTAGGATGATTTTATTAGATGCTTCAACCTGACCATTTCCTTGGGGGTAGTAGGGCATTGAGAATTGTTGTTGGATAGAAAACTTTGAACAAAGCTCACATACATCTTGTTTTTTGAATGGGGTTCCATTGTCTATTATGATGGTTTGGGGAATTCCATATCGATAGATGAGATAATTCAAGATAAACTTGGATATCTATTTGCATGTGTTGTGCATTAATGGATTTGATTCTATCCACTTTGTGAAGTATTTCCCATTGGATGAAGTGAGATATATCTTACCTATCAAGTCTAATCCCCATTGTGAGAAAGGCCATGGTGTTATTATAGGTCTTAGTTCTTATTCTAGTGTGTGAACACACTCACTATATTGTTGGTATTGGAAACATCTTCTTGAGAAATGGATGGATTCCTACTCCATTGAGGGCAAATAATACCCTATTCTTAGCAATTTCTATACTAGATTAGGTCCACTAGAGTGAGATCCACAAATACCTTTGTGCACTTCATGTAAAATGGTTTGTGCTTCTTCCACATTGAGACATCGAAGTAATGTTCCATCTAGACTCTGTCTATATAGGGTATCTCCTAAGATGGTGAATCGAGATGTTCTATAGATAAAGGTTTTCCTTTGGTTTTTTGTTAAGTCGGGAGGTATGATACCATGTTGGATATAGTCAAATTTATCTTGGTACCATGGTGAGTTAGGAACAACAACATCAAAACTAGTTCCGATTCTGGAATATCAAATGTTGGTATAAGGAGTTGCTCCACAAGGAATTCATACTTGGGAATGTTTTGTGGAATGTCGAGGAGTGAACCTATTGTCTCCATAGCATTGGCTACTTTGTTGTTGATCCGGGGAACATGTTCAAAGGTGATGATGACAAAGTACTACTTGAAATTGTCTACCATTATTTTATATGGCATTAGCTTATCGTCCTTTGTTTGATATTCATTGTTTACCTATCTGATGACTAGTTGGCAGTCTCCATAAGCTTGTAGTTCCTTTATTCTCCATTCTACAACCATCTTAAGTCCTGTGATTAGCGCTTCATATTTAGAGATTTTATTGGTACACGAAAAAACAATCTTGTAAGCCTTATGTATAATATCTCCCTGTGGTGTGAGAAATAAGATACCTGCTCCTAAGCCATGTTGAATGTGGGACCCATCAAATTATAAGGTCCAACAACTAGAGTGATCAGTTAAAAGAATGCTTTCATTTGGGAATTATGTTGTTAAAGGCTAATGATATTCCATCGGTGCTTATGCTAGTTGATCCGCTATGATTTGTTCTTTGATATCTTTTTTTTTCTATGTACTTTATATCAACTCACTAAGTATCATTACCCACTTAGCAATCCTCCTAGTTAGAGCTGCTTTTGCCAATAGATACTTGAGGGGATCTACTTTTTCTATTAGCTTTACTTTTTTTTTTAAGATATAGTGTCTTAACTTTTGTGTTGCAAAGATGATAGATATACATGCTCTTTATATGGGTGAATAATTCAATTCATAACCCACCAATGCTCAGCTAATATAATAGACCGCTCTTTCCTTGCTATTGTCATCTAGTTGTGCTAGTAAAGCTCCCAACATTGTCAATGTTGTAGTAACATATAGGATCGTTTCCTTATCTTGAATTAGAGGCATTAATACTGGAGGAATGAGTAAGTAATCCTTGAACTGTTGGAGAGCTTAATCACATTTATCATCCCACTTGAATGTGATTTCCTTATGTAGCAAATGGATGAATAGATGGCTCTTGTCTACCAACTATACAATGAATCTCCTGATGGACTGTATATAAACTTATAGACTTGTTAGGTGCTTCAATGTTCTTGGAGGAGGAATTTCTAATATAGCTTTTACCTTGGTGATATCTACCTCAATGCCTCTTCTTGATACTATGTAATCCAATAGTTTTCTAGAAGTCATGTTGAAGACGTGCTTCTTTTGGTTGAGATGCAAGTTGTATTGTTATAGCCTATCAAATACCTTTGCTAAGTTATCCAAAGGATCTCTTTTGATGGATTTTTCTAGTATGTCATCACTCGTTGATAGGTTTCCTTTGCATTGTTTAGACCGAATGGCATGGTGTTCCAATAAAATTTTCCCCATGCATAAGTGAAAGCCACTTTATGTTGTTCCTCAGGGGATATTTTGATCTTATTCTATCCAGAGGAACCGTCCATCATTGATAAAATTTCATGCTCTACAGTTAGATCTACAATCCTATCAATGTTGGGAAGAGGTAATTCATCCTTTAGACAAGCCTTGTTTAGATATTGAAAATCTATGTAGATCCTTATGCCCCTAGTGGAATTTGATATTGGTACTAGATTAGATACCCATTCAAGTTAGGCAATGGGTCTAATGAATCCCACATCTAACAATTTTTGAAGTTCTACTTTTACCAAAACTATTATCTATGGATGCATCTTATGTAGCTTCTACTTGATTGGTTTCGCTCTAAGAAATACAGCTAGATGATGTATGACCAATTTTGGATCTATCCTTGGCATGTTTATATATGTCCATGCAATTTTTTTTTCCTTTCATTGATAAATGCTGAGAAGTTCACCTTTTATTTAGGATCAAGTGACGTTGCATGATATGTGATTTTGGGTTCCTTTTTTGTTCCAACATGGATATGTTCAATGTCTTCAACTAGGAGTGTTGATTTATCTTGAAATTCTATGGTGGGGAGATTGAATGTTCTATATTCGAGCACCTCAAAGAGGTTTTCACCTTTAGATGAATCCTTTTTTTTTCTCTTTTTTGGATCCAATAAAGCAACATTGTGGTTTTCCTTAGGGGGCCTCCTTTTGATTTTCAAATTTTGTATTTTATTTTTGCAATTGGAAGATGCAATCTCCTCTCCAAAATATGCTTCTTGATCTAGTTCCATTACAAACCCTGATTTGTGATCTCCCTGGGGTATATTCATTCAAATTCCCATGAACTTTGCAATAGCCCCATCATTCTGGAATGTGTCCAAAATCAGTGTATGATGTTGTTGGTCCCAATCTATTAAATGTGGATAATGTAAGGATATTTTTTCATGGGTATTTTCAAATCTTATGTAAGTTGTAACTAGGTTAGGGACATTCATTTTTTCAAGGCTCCATAAGGTATCTAAGTTGTATTCACTAGAGTCACAAGAATCTCATCCGTATTCATTAGAATTTGTCTCGATATGGTCATCATTAGATGTTGATTCAGAGATGAGGGTATTCACATTGAGGTTTTCAAACATTTCTTGGATATATAAGTAGTCATCTAAATGTTTGCAAGTATTCAATGTCTCAACAGTGGTAGAAGTAGCTTCTTTTTCATAAGAGGTGTTTTCAGTATTTAGGGTAATCACATTAGATGCACCATAACCTAGTCCAAGATTCTTTAGGCACTATTCTATAATGATTGGTTCTCTTCTCCCTTGTCCATGTAGACCAAGGCCACCTTGTCTAGTGAATCTCATGTTTTTGACTATTTAATACCCTTTGTTGTTTTCATTAATAGGAAGGGGAGGTAGTGGTTGTTCCCATCCTTCTTTGTATATCCATGAAGATAGATCCTCTTCACATACTTCCTCATCTTGCATGTCTCCCCACTTGGTGAAAGTAGTGGGTTTGACTACCATTGTGACTGTTTGAACATGTTTGATCTCTTTCGGTCCTCCATAAGCCTTAGGTGTTGGGGGAAGCATTCCGATACAAAAATATTTGTTGAAGTGGTATTCCCCACAACCCTCGTCAAGTACTTGGATCTTGGTATTATATTTAGGTAGATCAATTGATGATGGTATAGTGGAGGAAAAAGGTAGTGATGATAGGTCAATGTATAAAAGGCAGTGGAAGGATATATCATTCCTGGGTATTTGGAGGATCTTTTTATATTTTTCTTCCAACTTGGCATAGTAATGAAAGGGTTTGGGGTCAGCATATATGGTAACTTCCTGATTGTCATAAGGAAACTTTAGACATTGATGGAATATAGATGGGATTTCTTTCAAAGCATGGATCCATGGTTGACCCAAGAGAAGGTTGTATGGAAGCTCAAGATCCAACACTTGACATGTAGTTTCTCTTACTGTTGGTCCTATTTGGACGGGTATCTTGATTGTTCCTTCTGAATTTTGCTCCATGTCATTGTAACCTTTGATTTTGATGCTCTTGTTTTGATCTATCACATCATTAGAGTATCCCAATTTTTTCACAAATTTTAAGGTACAAATGTTTAGACCTGCACCGTTATCTATGATTACTCTCTTGACTTTGTGCTTGTGGACACATAGTTCTAAATAAAGAGCTTGATTGTGGAAAGATTTTTTGTGGAAAGTCTTTCTCATAAAAGACTAAATGATGGGTGGATGTGATATTTCCAACCATGACTTGAAGTTGATTAACGTCAAGGTTGTTTGGGACTAACATTTTAACAGGTGCTTTCTCCAATATTTCCTTATATGCTGGTGATGGTTTTAAGAGCTCAAGGATGGAGATTAGGGTGAGAGTTTTTTTAATTTTTTCCACAATACTATAGTCACTTGATGGCTTGCTTGTGGATTTTACTTGGGTTGGTGCTCCTTGTATTGTTACTCATCCCCTTTGGGTAGTCAAATTACATTCAAGATCTCTACCTAGTATAGTTACCACACAGATGGTATGATCATCACAAGAGAAATTTCCTAGAACTGTATCCTTGTCATAAGAGAATGTGGCCTTATAGTAATCTTTTTCTTTTCCTTTATTGTTTCCCCTAGAATGGTTGGGGATTGGATCCTTGTAGATCTTTAGGTCTTTATTTTTGGGTTGAGGTTCAAGGTCCACTTCTCCCTTTTCAATTGAGTCTTACGTGATTTTTTTTAAGTCTCATGCAATTATTGGTGGTATGCCCCTTGATTTTGTGAAATTCACATTTCTCATTCTTGTTATATGAAGGGGATTTGAAGTTGGTTTCCTCATGATTTACTCTCTCATTTATTGTGATGAGGTTATTTTGAACTAGTTTGTACATAATGACCTCGAGGGATCCTCCCAAGGGAGTAAATGTTATTTGTGGTTGGTCATATTATCGAGGTGATATCCTTTCATTATCCTATCCTTGATTTTTTTGTTGGTTGTTGGATTCATTGTTCTAAGGATAACTGAGTTGGTTGTTTTGTGGATTATTTGAAGTATAACCTTGATGTGTTGTTTGAACATGATTTTTTGGTGCATTGGGAATTTGAATATTACACACAACCTTGCAATTGACCACTCCATCATTGGTCACATTTTTGTTTTTAGCCATATTTTAGGTTCATCATTTGAAGTAGAGGGTTGATGCTCTGGGTTGTAAAGTTTGATTACTCCTCTTGCAATGAGAGCTCTTTCAATGAGTATACCTTTTTCAATGGTTTCCTCAAAATTTCTTGGGCATAACACTGTGAGGTTGTAATTGATATTTGCATGTACGTTGGAGATAAAGACATCGACAAGTTGTTTCTCTAGAACAGGCCAATTAATTTTGCTTGCTTTTGTCTCCATATTTGTAGGTATGAGGAAAATGATTCACCTTGATTTTGTTTGATTTTATAGAGGTTGATGATCATAATTTTATGTTCTATGTTACATGAAAAATGGTTGACAAAATTATCTGACAATTCATCAAAAAATTTAATACCTAGTGGTAAACAAGAGAACCAGTCTATAGTGGGCCCACTGAGATTCCGTAGAAAAAGTCTCATCAAGTAGGTGTCATTTCATCATATTTTCATGCAAGATACTGAAAATTCGTGTACATGCTCAATTAGATCTCCTTTCCCCCTATACTTGTCAAATTTTGATATTTTGAAGCCTTTAGGGAAAGGTACCATGGATAAATTTTGATCGAATAGATATGATAAATGTCTTGGAGAGCATAATTTTTCCTTGGATTTCCAATTTGTATATCTGATATCCTTTGATTGAGTGTTTGAAGTTGCACATTTATGTCATTGTTTGGTGTGCTTGCTTGATGATTTTGGGTATTGTAAAGTTGTTGTCCCATGACGTTTGTTTGGTCATAAACTAGATATTGTGTAATCATGGGACCTTGAGGACCATGTTTGGTGTAAGGTATGTTGGGTCCTTGTTGTTCATAAGGTAGGTTGGGTTCTTGTTGTGAATAAGGTAGGTTGGGTCCTTTTTTTGTAACCTGATATTGACTTTGAAGTATCCCTTGATATTAATTTTTTGAACCTCCTCGGTATTGACTCTGAGGGATGTTTTATTGTGGAGTTTTGGGTGTACTTTGATAGTTCATTTTTGGTACACCATGTTGTTGTGGGTTTTTTTGAAGGCTACCTTCATGTTGTGTTGATGATATACCTTTTTGTTGTGGATTGCGTTGAAGGGTACCTTGGTATTGCATTGATGGTACACCTTGTTGTTGTGAGTGTTGTTGAAGGGTAGCTAGGTATTACATTGATGGTACACCTTGGTGTGCTTGATTTTTTTGAAGGTTACCTTGGTATTGCGTTGATGGTACACCTTGTTGTTGTTGATTTTATTGAAGGTTACCTTGGTATTTTGTTGGTGGTACACCTTGTTGTGGTTGATTTTGTTGAAGGTTACCTTGGTATTGCATTGATGCTACACCTTGTTGTGGTTGATTTTTTTGAAGGTTACCTCGGTATTGCATTGATGGCACACCTTGTTGTGGTTTATTTTGTTGAAATTTACCTTGGTATTGTGTTGATGGTACACCTTGTTGTGGTTGATTTTGCGATAATTTCCCTTGATGATATTGTAAGTTTTTGGAAAGGTCAATGTATGAAGTGTGTTGTGGCATGTATTGCCCTTGTCATGGGTTACCACCTTGTTGGTCCATTGGAATTTTTCCCATGTTTTGCATAGTATTATGTTGTGGTATGTTTTGGGTTGTATATTCTTGATACTATTGTGCCATAAATTCTTGTTCAATTTAGGATGGTGGTCTAAACAATGGGTTATCCATGGGTTGTGTTTGATCATTGTTCTATGAAAACAATGGTGGTATGTTGGGATTCATGGTTGGTTTTGGAATTTGTCTAAATATTGTTTAATCTCCTAATGGAATAATATTTGGATCTTTTAGGATGTCTACATTGAATTCAATGGGTAATTTTGTACCACTTTTTGCTAATGTGAGAAAATATGAGTTTGCATTTTTTCCAAGCATCTTGTCCATAAGCTTTTGCATCTTAGGATCTTAGGAATATTCTAATAGTTTCTCATTAGTGAGTTCCTCATCACTATCATATTCTTCTATGATCACGTCATTGAGATTTGGAAGTGATTTTGACTATCAATCATGTTTTGGTGTCTAAGGAGTACTTCCTCATCACTTGGTGGTTAGTTTTTGTGTTGCCTTGAATGAGGGTTACTTTTGACGAGTTGTAAGGTCACTTGGTTTATAGCCCCATGGGTTAGTTTCCTCATTAGTGATGTTGGTTTTTGGGGCACTTGAGCTACTCTTTTTTTCTTCCATCTTTTCTTTATGTTGAGATCTCGTGGTTGTCATAAACTATTCCAAGACCTTGGGAAATTTGGTGATCACTAACTATGAAATGGAATGAGGTTTTGTTTTGTTTTGGTTTTTGGAATTTTCTATTTCAAATGTGTTTTGTAAGCTATTATTGTCTATTTCCATGCAAGAGGTGATAATACTAGTCTTTCGACTGCAAGATCATCTTTTTGTTCCTCTTTGTCTAGAATAGTAGTCGTGTTTCTCCATTGAGTTGGTGTTTCCTTTTTCTCAAACATGAAAATTCTCAGAATACTAATAATTTCCAATTTCTCACCTTCAACTTGCATGAGATTTGGTCGTATAATAGGAGCAGTGAGATCTGGTTGTTGAACAGGAGAAGTAAGATGCTAGATGGTCATAAAGTGTAATATTTTTCTTGATGTTTGATCTAATTTTGTTTAAAAGAATGATGAATTCCGATGATGTAAAAGAAAACCTTTTGGACAAAGGTGTTGATGTTTTTCTATGGTTTTTTTGAAACTCAAGACCCTAAAGTATGAGTGATGTTTGGTGAATGTTTTGGAGACGATGCTAATTTTGGGACTCAACTTGTGTGAAACTTGAACCTAATATTTTAATCCATTTTTTCTAGAGGATATGTTTGAAGATATAGTTGAACTAACCTTGAGGTGCAAGAAAATTTTAATATCTTAGAAATCAAGAGAAAAGGAATAATCCAAGTCGTGTTTTGATTTTGAATCCTAAAACAAGGTTGATGTGTTTGATTTTTGTAAATGGATATGGAATGATGCAGATATGAGGTGTTTTGGAGGTCTGACTATTTTGTTCTTTAAAAGATGAAAGATTAACTAATTTTGGATAAGTCTCTAATTTGCACCAAAAAATAGGGTAATAGCGATAATCATTAGAACAATAGTGGTTGAAATTTAGGACAACTATGGTTAAACTTAGAGCAATAGCGGTCTCTATTTCAATTTGTGATTGGTAACAAAGAAAACAATAGTGGTAAATTTGATAGAAGTGGTCCTATTTAGGTTAATAGCGGCTAAAATTTTAGGACAATTGTGGTAGGTTTTATCAAAAGTGACCTCTATTTGTATTTTTTCGTATTGGTGAAACAGTGAAAGAAATAGTGACAAATTTTTCAAAAGCAGCAATCTTAAGGTCAACTACAGTTGAAAATAGGTCAATAGAGGTAACATTTAGATCATTAGTGGAAATGTTCAAGTCAACTATGGTTTTATTTTTAAAAAGTAGCAAAGATTTTTTAGTGGTTGTCATAAACCAGAGAGCAATAGCACCAAGGTTTAGGTCAACTAGTGGCAATATTTAGGTCAATAGTGGTAAGATATCTACAATAGCAACTTTTGTTCAATTGTTTCCAGTTTCTAGATATCATCTTGTTTGAATATTTTTGAAATTTTTGTTCAATCTGATGTTTTGAAGGCAAGTAATGCATACAACAAATAATTTTTTTGAGATCCAATAAAATAAATTTTGGCATACGTCAACCAATTTATCCTAAGTAGGTTTGTTTCTTTTAGGTAGGCTTACCTCATACCCCAAAGGAATGATTTTACATGCAACTTCTAGAGTGAATTCATAAATTGGACTTGGTAAGTAACTTCTCGGAAGTAAATTTTGATGCACCACTTTCAAAGAATGTTTTGGAAACAAGGGTGGATAACTATTGTAAATTTCTTAGTCACCGCTCAGGGGACTCAATGCCTCACAAGCATCCAGAAATCCACTTAAGGCTTTAACAAATCCTACTAGGGGCTCTATATACCCAAAGGTACCTCTCCATTTTAATTGGAACTATCAAAAAATTAATTGTCAATTTGGTCTTGGTGTTTAGCCACAACCTGATTTATATAGTGGCCTGAGGGAAAAACTACTTTGAGTCACCTTGAGTTCTCCAACGTGGGATGTGTCTCAAGGTAAGCCCGATCTAAAGGTGATGCTTGAAATTAAATGATTGTGAAACCCAAAGTGTTTTTCGTCACCCAAGATTGTCAAAAGATGTGAGGGGAGAGGATACACACTTGATTTTACAAGCACGGTGAACACAATATACAATTCATCGCAATTTATTTTTAAGTCCCAAAATTTTGAAGTGTGAAGATATCAATTCATGTTTTACGTGCACCAAATTAAAAGAGTTTGAGAATTCAAGAAAAATATAGCAATGTGCAAATCAAAATGGATTTGTTCAATTTTAATCACCAAAGTTTGAGTGTTTCTAATTGTGTTGTCCCTCTTAATGTGGTCAAAAAAATGAATTGTGTTTGATTTTCAACAAAATAAAGGCGTTTGTGCATCAATAAAATGAAAGGCATTGGTCAAAAACAAAAACATTCAATTTTATGAGCACCAAATTGAAAATTAAAATTTCCTTGTTCAATTTTAAGCACCACATTGAAAAATGAGAGTTTGCCTTGTCCAATTCTTTAAGCACAAAATTGAAATGTGAAAGTTATCTTTGTTCATTTTTAGAAACACCAAATTAAACTGTGAAAGTTGTGGGTTCAATTTTTAAAACACCAATTTGAAGTGTGAAAGTTGTGGGTTCAATTTTTAGAAACACCAAATTGAAGTGTGAAAGTTGTGGGTTAAATTTTTAAAACACCAATTTGAAGTGTGTGCTAACTATGAAATATTTTTAAAATTGAAGTGTTCTTGGACCATTCACCAACCCTGCAATGAAACCGTTAGTTGTTCTCATGAAAACACATGCCATACTCATACAAGGGCTACACAGTCAATGTTAGAAATATCCCAAAACACCAAATAGTTAAATGTTAGCATTAAAAATCACAAAAGTTGCTTGTAGATTTAAAATAAAAAGAAATAGAGAAATAGCGGTAATATTCTAGACAGTATCGATCTTTCTATCTACAGTAATTATAGCAAATGTTTTTTTTAATAGCGGTCTATAAAAGTGCAACTGCAGACCTATTACAGACAATTGCAATTAAAATGTCAAAAGGGGTCTTGTTTAGTGTAGTAGTGGTTGGAAAAAGTGCAACCATGTGAAAATTTTGTAGCTTTCGTATGAAAATTATCAATTGAATTTTAGAAAAAATCATCAGCGTTATGGAACCTAGAACTGCTCAAATAAACTCACGAAAATGTTAATAAAGCAATAGGAAAGCAAAGAAAATATGAATCAAACTAACTTAATTCAAAACAAGATTAAGATCCCTAAACCCATTACTCATGAAATGAAGCCTTAAAATTATGAAATCAAATAATGAAATCCTAAGATAACTCAAATCAAATTCAAAACTTTAAACCATATACCATCCCATGTTGGAGTTGTGTTTTCATTGACATTTGGATGTCGGATTGCTCGACTCAATGCAAATCCTCCATTCTTCATGTTGCAAAAGCTTCAAGAATGTGCATAAATGGTGAATAGAATGTGACGATGTCAATTCTCAAGTGTGCTCAAGAATTAGTTGTGCAGCGCTTCGCTATGTAAATTATAGATGATTTGTGAGAAGGTAGAAGATTTTTTTATAGATTTCATATTTTGAGATGAACGATCAAGATGCAACAATGCAAAATCATGATCAACGGTTGAGAACCATTGAGAGGAAATAGATTTCTCAGTAAACTTATGTGATTGATCCAATTAGAGATGTTAATTGCATAATCAGAGGATATAGATTGCATAATTAATGTGAATGGGAAATCAAGTTGAGTATTCAGTGGGATTGAAGAAATAGATTGAGAGGTTAGAGGGATCGAAGAATAGATGAGCTAGTCAACTATTTAGAGTGAGAAATTAGTGATTGTGATTTGCTTAATCAGAAAGAGAGTGACAATAATTAATTAATTGAATTAATTAATTAGTATTTTTGAGATGAATGTGCAAGTCATGTTTGACTTTAACAAATAAAGTTGTATTTGTTTGTTGACCTTTTTGAATGATGTTGAATAATTAATTTAATTATTTAGGATTAGAAAGGGGAAAGTGATTTAATTAAACTATTAAGTAATAATAATTTAATTGATTTAGAGGAATAGGGTATTTTAGCGAAATAATTAAATAATTTACATTATTTAATTAATAAAGAGGAATAAAATTAGATAAATGATGAAATAGTGAATTAATTAAATAATTTAAAGATTATTAAATTAATAGAGGAAAATAGGGTTTTTGATGTAAATGACGTTTAATGGAGTGATATTAATGATAATGATGTTGATAAATGGAAAAATGTAATTTAGGAGGTGTGATATGTGTTTAGGTCATTTTTACATGTCTATGCTATGCATTGAACCAAAACATATAATCTACCCAATATTCATATGTAAACTTCGAACCAAAACATATGTACAAACTTGGAACCAAAATATATGTAAACTTGAAATATAGAAATGAAAGGTCTAACTATCAACTAATTTTGATGTGCATACTTAGAAATTTTAATACAAATTAATCTGCATACTTACGAATCAATAAGAACCAATGTGCATACTTACAAATTAATCTAATGAACCATCTAGGTCTACTCTACTCTTTATTGTGTCAACTGTTGCCTCATGGTCAGACTCACACACCTTCCACAAGGTCTTGTTCAAAGGTCTACCCCCATATTTGATCAAATGAACATTGGATTCCACAACAAAGTCTTGAAACAACCAAACATTAACACACTTATGTGGGTACCTTCTAAGCCATGTTCCAGTAACAACCACTGAGCCTGTAGGGTATTCAATGTTTTATCCATCTATAACTAGGGCCTCCAATTTATTTTTGGCCTCAACACAATGACACAACTTGTAATAATCTACTCCCTCTTTGTTTTCTTCATCGGCAAGAACTGCATAAATATTTCCTACATTGATATATGCAACAAATTAGATGAAATTAGTCAACATTACAAATACACTACAAAGTAAGATAACAATAGGAATTTCAAAAACTATGCAAATAGATCTATTACCTAGTTGAACTAGATTTGATATGTTGTGGTCACTAGCTTGTCAAAGCTCACATGAATCTTTTTATGGAATTCCTTAAAGAAATGTGGTCTTGTGGAATGCCATGATTGCAAGATAGGCACAAAATGGAAGCATGGACAAAGCATGTGAATTGTTTGAAAAAATGTTTTGGCAGACATGTATGCAAAATGTGGTAGCATTCAAAAGCTAGTGAGTTCAGTGGCTTGTCAATGCGGTAGAATTGACAAGGTGGGTAAGTGCACCAATCTGTGACACAATTTAGGTGCCAAATTGACAAAATGATCAAAAAACCCCGAAATAAGGCCTTTGGCACATGCCAAATGACTAAAAATCCATTCGGTGCATGCAAAATGTCTTTTTAGACATAAAATTCAAAATTTGGGTTTGGAAGCCTCATTTTGTCTTCAACCTATGGCTTGACAAGGAAGATTTCAGATCTGCAACTTGCGCTCACCAAATCTCTTCCATTGTTTGCATCCTTAGCTTTCCATTTTCCATGAGGATGCTACCAACACATCGAAGAGGTCGAAGATTGCAAAGAGGTGTGTATTTTTATTCTATTTATTTTGAATTTGATTTGGAATGCAACTTTAAATAGATTTTTATAATAAAACTTTGTTCTAATTCTCAGGGAATGAATCTCCACCTCAAAAAATTGAGAATTCACAATCACCCCCTCATCAAGAGCCTCCTATACAAGAACAACCTAAAATCCCTCCATCAATTCATAGGCATCCTCAAGGAACACAAGAAAATATTCAAAATCAAATTGAAAATAATAAAAGAGACATTCAACAATTAATTGGAAGATTAACCAAGCATGTCGAAACCCATCCTTATAGGAGAGGGATTGTTGAATCATTGAAGTCAATTTTAACTCATGTAGGAGAAATGAGTGAGCAAATGAATTTTTGTTGAACTAAGAGAGATGAGATGAGGTAATTTTATGCTAATGGTTTGTCATAGGCAGATGTCAAAAAACTAAAAATTAGCAAAGTCGAGTTGTGTGCCCTATTTAAAGACCCAAAAACCAATGAACCTTTGTCCCATGCATGTAAGAGGCTCCCCATCCATTGGTGCCACCATGATTTAATTAAAAAAAAAAATTGGGAGCAGTGGTGGATGGTATTTGACCAACCTCCATGAAATAACCATGAGGTGCCGCAATAATTTTTGAGGAAACTCTATTACAAGTTTGTCCTCAATAAAATGCCAAACTATTTTGACATCTTAGACTTTCAAGGTGGAGGTGGGGGCTCCACACATGATAAACCTTTTGCACGATGTAATCCACAGTTGGCACCAAGAGCCTTGGGCAGACCCATGGTGGAGCATGTCATTGTTCCTTCCATTGTTAAGGACAGTGTAGAGGTGGACACGATGAAGTCGATTGACTCACTCACCCAGACCATTTTACAATGTGCGAGTCCTCTAGTAGAGCCTGGTGTGGAGGAGACGTGTAGGCCCCGAGCTCCACCCCACCATTGTGGCACTTGTGGTGTTGTTTGCACGTACGATTATCAGGGTGCTCATGATGCAAATACATGGCCTATGTCAGTTGCAGAGCGATGGCTTTCATAGATGATATTTTGAATGATACATTCGACATTGACACTCAGTTAAAATTTAGCAAGTTATTTTAATGTTATTTATTAAAATATATTTTGAAATTTAAGAATAACTAAATTAGTAGAATTTTGATATGATGAAATTTTAGGGTCGCACTGTTCATGAGGGATGTTCTATTCCTATAGACCCTTATACATTCTCAACGATGAGTCCATAGGTATGCAACTAGTATTAAAGATATTATTATTGCATTTGAATAGTTGAATGTTATATTTGAATGTTTGTCTCATAACATGCTTCGGATTTCAAATAGTTTCCTGGTGCACCTTCTTCCTCCACACCTCACGATTCATATCCTCAAACAACATATACTCAAGTAGCCTTTATTCATTAATAGGGTTGTAAATCTATGTTAGCTATTTTTCATAATTTTGCATATATACAAATCTAAAAAATTGATGAGAAACACAAACATTGCATTCAAGTATTCCTTCATCGTGCCACATTATGTTCTCCTATATCAACATGATACCTGAGATATTGTTTCATTTTTAGTTGTTGACAAGAGATAGCCCTGGTGATGTTGGTGGCATGATGGACCATGGAGTTGCTGCAGCAATAGCCAGTTCTGATCCATTGAGAGAGGTATGCAATAGATTATTCGATTTGACATTATATTTTCTCTTTTATGGTCTATTATAGAAAATTTTGACGATAATTTTATGTAGTTTAATTTCTATCTTCATGGTTGCTATAGGTGGTTGTCACTCCAAATTGTGGACATGGTGATGCTTTAAATGTGCATGATGACCATATGTATGCGGTAAGTGATTATATTTTTTTATATGCCATTCCATAATTCAATTTCTATGTTTTAGCATCTTTACTTTTAATTGTATCAGTTGAAGGTCCAGAGTGAAGACAAGAGTAGCGGGCGTGTTCGAAAGACAAGACAAGCAACAGTCACTCCATCTAGCCAAATTTTGAAGGCAGCACAGGATCTATTTCCTTCCCCTAGAGGGAAATGACTATGTATTAGTGTTGTTTTTTGTATGCCTATATGGCATTTTGGAACATATGTTTTGTACTATTGATATATATACGTGATATTTTATGTCCAAATGGCTCCTTTGTACTAAGCCTATATAGTTTTTTTGGATATATTTATATACTTTTATCAATATATATCATTGTATAGCCTTTCAGAATTTTGATTAATGAAACTCTTATTTTGCTACTACCATTCTTGAATGATGTTATCATGCATATCGTGTAAGTTGTATGCTTGAATGTTGTAGGCATGGATTTTATTTACATCTAATGCTCAATAAGCCCCATCTAAAGTGTATTTTATAAATAAGCTCCATTCATGGTGGTTTGTATCCTTTGGAATGCTTCAATTACTTGTGCCTCACCGATGCAGGGGCAAGGAGGCTCAAACCCAATCAGTCTGACAACCTACCTTCAAGGGGCTCCTAACAAGATTAATACAACCTATTTTGAGCAATCTACACAACCTCAAAACCCCATCAAACCAAACTCTTCATTCAACACCTTACCCAACAATCCACCCTTGTAGCACTATGATGTAGAGCCAAGGTGGAGAAGACTCACAGCAATGGAAATGTCAATTCTCAATCAAGAACTCTTCTTCATAATGATTCAGCCTAATAGGCATCAACCCACCCTCAAGGGTCTCAACTCCTCAACATTGAAAATGAACAAAAAGACTCCTCCAATGCCCTAAAAATACCATCAACATTCATACAATGACAATTGAATCAATTGAGAACAATCCCTAAGTTAGATTCATCAAGGTTTCCAAAACTCACATTTGTGACTCGTTATTCTTATAATACTCAAAACTCAGTTTTAGCTAGATTTTTCCAACCTTTCCAAAAAACTAGAAAATTACAAGATGGATTGAGATACCCTTTTCAAGGCTACACAACATACCAAAGAATCAATTCACTCTTTTGGACCGACATAGACTTTCAGCACACCTACTTCAATTTTGGCTTCACAATTAGCCCTTTTTTTCCAAAGGGACCACCCTTCCAACTTTATATATCTACCCAAATTCCTTGGAAAGTCTTATCCCATGGTTCCAAACCTCAAATTTTGTCATTATTTTGTGTCTACAGAGCCTCTAACTCACAAAACCCAAGAAACCCTCCTAAACCTTCACAAAATCAAGGGTTTTAAAGAAACATACAACTCCAGACCTCTCTCAACACTCCCCAAAAACCTCAAAATACTTCTGCACAGACTCATCAAACCCTCACATAACCCTTATAGGCATTAATTCTTAAAAACCTCTCTTTGGTTCCTCACTTCCATGTTGGAAAACCCCTGTTTAGTCTTAGAACAGTCACAAAAATGCCACATAATTATGACTCCTTATTCCAAAATGAGTTGACACACTTATTATAACATTTTTTCAATCAATCCACTAAGATACAATAGCAAACAGTAGGTTGATTGATTGTTACATCACAAATTCCCCTCAAACCCTTGATTCAACAACACTAGGACGGTCACTGTTTGTGTTGGTTCTCTCTACAAAAAAAGAGTTAAGACACTAAATAAAAAATAAATGAATTAGAAAACATATAGACACATCCTCTGAACTTCTTAGACCATGAAGAACCTGTATGTGCTTGTACAACACTCAAAAAGATAAAGAAAATAGTATTTTTCTAGAAAATTGCTCAAAATTGTGGTGTTTATTGTGTAAAATTGTTACAAAACTTCTTCCACTCCCTCATTCGAGCCTTGGTAATTATTTTCAAATAATTTTAAAACCATGTTATCCCCAACACCCATAACCAACCTTGGGATTATTTGGTCCCTTAATTACATTTGTTTGTGTTAAAGTTGCTTTGTCAGCATTTTACAACTTATATGATTTCTAATTGACTTCTAAGACACAAAACACCCTTTATTTGCATTATGCTTGATCTCTCAAAGGTTATTAGACAAAATAAACCTAAATACACTAACATTTCCCTATTGATGTATTCAAATAAAAAAAAATTGATGATGTGGTGTAGGTGCTCCTGCACCAAATTCAAAACCCAATCCAAGCCTAATTTCTCCCAACCTTTCCAAAAAATATGACCATTTAAAGATGGATTAAGGTACCCTTTTTAGGGTTACATAACATATGCCAAAACCAATAGTAACTCTTTTGTACCAACATGAACTTTCAATACACCTCCCTCGCTCTAGGCTTCACAATTAGGCCTAATTTCCAAAGGAACCCCCTCACAAACTCACCTCCAAACCAAGGAAACTTGAAACAGTCTTAGGTATGCTCACCAAACTCAGGATTCTCCCATTTTAAGAGCCCCAAGAACTTGTTCTATTCCTCTACTCACAAACTGTCCTAAACCTTCACAAAAATAAGGGTTTTAAAGAAACTCATAACTCCAAACCTCCCCCAATCCTTCCAAAGGTCCAAACACCCCACAATACCTCTGCCCTAACTCAAAAGAAACTCATAATCCCATTCCTTTCAGTATTTCTCAAATTCACTACTTGAGTTCCTTACTTTCATGGTGGAAACACCCCTGAACAACATTAGAACTTCACACCCCACTGAGTTTATTCATTCTCTCAGCCTCCAAAGTATTCATACACCAAACTAATCATGGTACATTCCAATCCACTAAGCAAAAAGGTCAAAATAGTAGGTGGATTGGCTAATGTGTCATGGTGTTGCCCTCAAAACCCCTAACACAGAAAACAGAGCAATAACCAAATTTGTTGATCCCACACACACCAACAATGGATTTAAACCTTCAAAATAGATGCAAAGAGATTAAACACATATGCAATCAAATATCTGAATCCTCAAGTCATGATAGACTTTTATGGGCCTGTGCAAGGCAAAGAAAATTTAGGAAAATAAAGAAAACCAGTGATCAGCGTTTTCAAGTATATTTTCTTATTAGAAACTAAACAAAATCAACCCTCAACTTGGGGTATTACAGCAATATATCTTGATACCACCTTCCAACTACCCCATGAGCCGATCAACCACCATAACCACCCTTTGTTAGACTTCTAAGATGGTAGTTTGCCAATTTTTCTCTTAATTACCATTCATTCACAACTTGATTTTGCAAATACCACCTAACTGACCTATTAAGCCTTTTAAATACAATTGCAAGGTATTTCCATAGCATATATAAATATAGAGAGAAAATACAATAAATATTTTAACTAATGAATTGTAAAAAATGGATTTTCTTAGTTTATATTCATGTCGTTGATTACATTGCATTGCACATCTTTCAAAGTCAAAGCATTAATTCACTTTGCATAACTAATAAGTAGATGTTAATAGATGCCGAAAATTTAATCACAATATATTTTGAACAAATTCAACCTAAGCATATATGCAATTTCTTCACATTTCATAACTAATAACTAGGAGCAGCTGCCAATTGCATTTTCTTATCATGGCATTCTATGAGACCAAATTTCTTTGAGATATTTTTTCAAATAGTTCCCCGCCTTGTCTATGTTACCACATTTTTCATACATGTCTACCAAAGCATCTTCTCAAACAATTCATAGCCTTGTTGCTATGGCTAAAAGCCTAAAACAAGTGATTTTGAACAAGCTATGGATGCTTCGAAAAAATATATCAAAAGCATAATAATAAGCAATAGCATAGACAAGGCAATGAACTGTTTGAAAAAATGCATCAAAAAAATTGCTTTGAAATGATAAATTTAGTTGTGCTTTCACTCTTCTTTAACATTGTATATCTGCTCCTTTTATAACAAGAGATAAAAAAACGTAAAAAATTGTATAACAAGAGATAAAAACTATCTTTTTTGAAATCGAAAGGAATTTCCATAGCATAGAGATATAGAGAGAAAATAAAATAAAGATTTTAACTAATGAAATGTAGAAAATAGATTTTTGTAGTTTATATTCATGCATTGCACATCTTTCAAACTCAAAGCATCACTTCATATTGCATAACGAATAACTAGATGCTGATAGATGACAAAATTTCAATTACAATATAGCTTTTTACAAAGTCAAACTAAGTAGTTATGCAATTACTTCACATTGCATAACTAATAACTAGGAGCAACTACCAATTGCTTTAGCTTTTCATGTTATTCCATGAGACCACATTTCTTTGAGGCATTTTTTCAAATAGTTAATTCCCTTGTCTATGCTACGACATTTTTCATATATGTCTACCAAAGCATTTTATCAAATAGTTCATTGCCTTCTTGCTATGGCTAAAAGCCTAAAACAGATGCTTTCGAACAAGCTATGGATTCTTGGAAAAAATCTATCAAAGCATAATAGCAAGCAATAGCATAGACAAGTCATTGAACTTTTTGAAAAAATGCCTCAAAGAAAAGTGGTCTCATGGTGATGGAATGCCATGACAAGCCATAGACAAGGCAGTGAATTGTTTGAAAATATGCCTCAAATAAATGTGGTCTCATGGTGATGGAATGCCATGATGAATGCCTATGGTGATGGCTATCATGGCATTCCATCACCATGAGAACACATTTCTTTGAGTTATCTTTTCAAACAGTTCGCTGCCTTGTCTATGGTATGACATTTTTCAGACATATCTACCAAAGTAGTTCATCAAACAGTTCATTGCCTTGCTGCTATGGCTAAAAGCCTAAAACAAGTGCTTTTGAACAAGCTATGGATGCTTGGAAAAAATATATCAAAGCATAATAGTAAGTAATAGCATAGACAAGACAGTGAATTGTTTGAAAAAATGCCTCAAAGAAATGTGGTTTCATGGTGATGGAAGGCCATGAAAAGCCATAGACAAGGCAGTGAACTATTTGAAAAAACGTCTCAAATAAATGCAGTCTCATGGTGATGGAATGCAATGACAATAATCACCACGAGACCGCATTTCTTTCAGGCATTTTTTCAAACAATTCACTGCCTTGTCTATGCTACCACATTTTTTATACATGTCTACTAAAGCATCTTCTCAAACAGTTCACTGCCTTGCTGCTAAAGCTAAAAGACTAAAACAAGTGATTTCGAACAAGCTATGGATGCTTCGAAAAAATATATCAAAAGCATAATAGTAAGCAATATCATGGACAAGGTAGTGAACTGTTTGAAAAAATGCATCAAAAAAATTGCTTTGAAATGATGAATTTAGTTGTGCTTTGATGCAGAGCCAAGGTGGAGAAGACTCACAACAATGGAAATGTCAATTCTCAGTCAAAGAACTCTTCTTCATAATGATTCTGCCTAATAGGCATCAACTCACCCTCAAGGTTTTCAAACCTTTAATCTTGCAAAATAACAACAAATCTCCACCAAGGCCCTACAAAGACTCTCAACATTCATACAATGGCAATTCGAAAATAATCTCCAAGTCAGGTTCATTGAAATCTCCAAAACTCAACATTTTACCCATTTAACAACAAGTTGTCCTTGTACCCCTATCATCGGTCCCAACACACTGCCACCATGCTTCTTCACTATTTTATCAGTGTTATCTATCTCTATAGTTACAAAACTTTCTTTCTTTACTCTCACATCTACAAGAACAGGACATTCTATGGTGCCCACCATAAGACTTTCCTACAAATTCGATGTCATTACCTCATTTGCTACTACATCGGTCCTTATATCCACTGCCGTTGTATTACCAGACCTATAATGGTCCCAAAACCAAAATTTTTGATTTCCCTCACAACACTTGCAGGCTCCTTGTTCCCACACATGATTACTTTGGCTTTCCCTTTCACATCCTCTAGGAGTGGAGTCAAAAAAAACGTATGGCTATCTTTCCTTATGGTATACTTATTTTCTTTCCCATCATGCATGACACACCTATCATACTGTCATGGTCTTCCAAGGAGTATGTAACAGTAGTCCATTGGAAGAATGTCACAAATAACACTATCCCTATACTCACCAATCTAGAAATCTACAATAGCTTGCTCATTTACTAACAAAGATTGACCATCACTTAACCAAGATACTTTGTAAGGTAAGCCATGAGGGATTCTTTTCAAATTTAGTTTATCCACTATTTCACAAGTGTAGCATATTCCTGAGAACTGGTAGGAGCCTCTTCCTCCACTAAATCTGCCCCTTGAACCTCTCCATCCACCTCTGGAATCAGATTGATCTTGGTCCTTCTTGTCATCTCCTTGAGTCTCAAAGTTTTCCTTGAAATTAGGATTTAATCCTCTTCGTCTGGAAGTGTTTCCTCTTCCTCTTGCTGCTTTGTCTTGCCTTCTCTTCATTTTCTCCTCCACCCTGACTACCATTTGATAACAATCCTCTACAGTTCTAGGATTAGCAAAAACCAATTCATCTTGTATGTTTAACCTTAAACCACCAATATATCTAGCAATATTTTCATCTTCATTCTCATGATGACCAGATCTTAAACTCAATTTATAAAACTCCTCAATATAAGACTTAATATCCATCTCCCTTTGTCTTAAATTTTGCAACCTCTTAAACAACTGAACTTGATGATCCTTGGGTAAGAATTTAGCTTTGAGTTTTGATATCATCTTATCCCATGATGTGATTTTAGACTTTCCTTGCTTCCTCCTCTCCAATTAAAAGTAATTCGACCATACCAACGCATGACCCCGAAACTTAGTTTTTGCAATCTTGACCCTTTGTTCTTCAGGAACCTCATCCCATTCAAAATGGTTATCAATTACAGAAATCCAATCCAATAGTTTTTCATCATTTAAACTACCACCATACTTAGGAACATCAAGTTTTACCTTAGGCTTGTCAGTCTTCACTACCTTCAGCAACCTTGCAATTCTTTGATCCTCTAGAGTAAGCTCTTCTTCCACATCTTCAAACTCCTCATGTTCCTCTTCTTCAGTATCAGTATCTTCCACTTCCCTTCTTTTATTTGTCTCCAAGGCTATGACTCTCTCTTCCAACTCTCTAAGTTCTCTTGCATGCCTATCTTTCATCTCCTTCATCTCTTTAGCCATATCATTCTTCTTTGGAGGCATCTTAGCTACCTTGCCTCTTCACCTTCTTCTTCAACCTGCAAAATGAAAAAAGATCTACTTCTTGATGCTCTGATACCACTATGATGCAGAGCATCAATAACCAAACTCCTCAACACCATCATTTCTTCAAGGGATTTCAATCCCAAACAGAATCAAGAGAATATCAAATTAAACAAACAACTTGTTTACTAAAAATTTCATCAATTTCTCTTCAAATTCACTTGATTTCTTCAGTTCTATAAAACTCCAAGACAACATGTCAATTTCCCAAATCACCAAAATCATATTCTAGACCATTATCAGCACCTAATTGACTGATCTTAACAAAAAAACCTGATCAAAGGCATTGAACCAGCCAATACTTCAATATTCACCAAAACCTCCTTGATACAACTCATACTCCCTAAGGCTAATAGACATACATTCTTACCTTCAAACTATTATCATACTTACAAGAGCCTCATAATTATCATGCTTCTAATAGAAACAAACCAATAACAGATTCACATAACTCTGAGTTATCAGATTTATTGATTTTCACAGTCATAACACCATTCTTCATCAAGATTCCACCCTAGTCTAAAAATAAAATCAACAGCCTTAACCTTTAACATTTTCCCAAATCATTGAAATACCTTTGAAAACATTATTTAAGCAATTACATCACAAATACCACCGGCCTCTATTTTAACACTCATTTCATCAATTTCCTTGTAGGTTAGCAAAGCCAAAAATTGGGTGATACAAATCTACCATCTTTGCATCAACACAAGCTTGATATAGTTTTAGAAACCCATTACAAATTATTTAGACATATCACAAAAAATATTGCCACTTGTTTTGAGAGAAACATCAGAAAATTGGTCTGATATGCTGCTCCTAGCCACAAATTAGGCCAAATTTGCAAGGTGACTACCAACAAATCATCTCCAAATCACTAACCAACCTTAAACAGTCTTTTGTCACACCTCCAAACATTTAAATATCAAAACCCTTGAATATAGGCTTTTCAAGCAAAATAATGAGGGTTTCTTGGAATATCACCTTCCACATCTTTTACCAATGTGCCATATCTTCCAGCACCTTTAAATACACCTAAAAACATCATCTATACCCTTCTCAAGTCATGGAAAGCTCTATTTCTTCATTATGCATGACTGTAGCATCAAATTTTGTGTGGAAACCTTCAATTTATGTGTGTAACAGCAACTTCATCTGAGCATTCTTGCATTCCCCTGTACCTAAAATCATAAAAAACATTCAGAACACCCTAAAATTAACCTACTCCACCAATCTACTTGGCCTATGTTGGTGGAGTAGTGATGAAATGCTCTATTAGACTCTCAAACCCACTGTAAGAAGAACTATACCAGCCCCCTTTTTGCACGCCTTACAATGCCTTTTATAAATTTTTCCCTCTTAGCAACTGCCTTTTCTAACTTCTCATTGGTACAACTAACCTTTTAACTCTTAATCTTCCTTGATTTATGCTCTCTCTTGCTGCATAATTACATCGTGACATCATGATTAGTTTTTAACAACATTGTATTATTTTCATTTTTTTATATTTTCACCTCCTAGTGACTTATTTTATGACTTGATTACATTCAAATTAGCCATTGCAAGGCCTTGACACATCATTTTGTCTTGAACATACAAATTGGAAAAATTAGCCTTTTGAAGGCATTACAAGATATAGACAAGGCAGTGAACTGTTTGAAAAAATACCTCAAATAAATGCGGTCTCATGGTGATGGAATGCAATGACAATAATCACCATGAGACCACATTTCTTTCAGGAATTTTTTCAAACAATTCACTGCCTTGTCTACGCTACGACATTTTTCATACATGTCTACCAAAGAATTTTGTCAAACAATTCACTACCTTGCTGCTATGGCTAAAAGCCTAAAACAAGTGCTTTCGAACAAGTTATGGATGCTTGGAAAAAATCTATTGAAGCATAATAGTAAGCAATAGCATAGACAAGGCAGTGAACTGCTTGAAAAAATGCCTCGAAGAAATGTGGTCTCATGGTGATGGAATTCCATGACGAATGCCTATGGCTGTGGATTCTCATGGCATTCCATCACCATGAGAGGGCATTTCTTTGAGGCATTTTTTCAAATAGTTCACTGCCTTGTCTATGCTATGACATTTTTCATACATGTCTACCAAAGCATTTTATCAAACAGTTCACTGCCTTGCTGCTATAGCTAAAATCCTAAAACATGTGCTTTTGAACAAGCTATGGATGCTTGGAAAAATTCTAACAAAGCATAATAGTAAGCAAGAAGCTATGGTCTCATTGTTTTTTTTCACATGAAAATCAGCATGATTTTATTCCCCTTTTTTTGTAGGTTTTAAAAGCATTTTTTGCCAATTTTTTAGTTTTTTCCGATCAGACGAGAAGTTTTTAAGCATCACGGTGTCGAGTAATATCATGCTGAGGTTCGCAGCCATTTCGCACTTTAGACCCTTAAGGGATCGATCCAATTGAACATAGCTCAGAGCGATTCTGCATATTTGGGTGCAAAAGATGACCATGCCTAGCATAAACATACCTATTTGGATGCGTTGGAATAGTTCATTTGGTCACACAAGCTGCAAAATGAAAGTTGCACCACTTTGCAACTTTCAACTACTTGCATTTGACAACTTTTTCCCCAAGTAAAAATTCGCCAGCATAGGAAAATGCCTCCAAGATAGAAAAAACCAAGAGGGTTTATTGTAGAGGGGCCCAACATGATCCCATAGGATTAGACAAGAAGTTTCTAAGCATCAAGATGTCCGAGTAATAGCATGTTGAAGTTCACAACCATTTTGCACTTTGGACCCTTAAGAGATCGATCTAGTTGAACGTAGCTCGGAGCGATTCTGCGTATTTGGGTGTGAAAGAGGAAAAGGCCTAGCGTAAACATACCTATTCGGATACATTGAAATAGTTCGTTTGGTCACACGAGCTGCAGAATGAAAGTTGTACCACTTTGCAACTTTCAACTACTTGCATTTCATAACTTTTTCCTCGAGTGAAAATTTTCCAACATAGGAAAATCCTTCGAGATAGAGAAAACTGAGCAAGGTTATTGTAGAGTGGCCCAATGTGATCCCATAGGATTAGATGAGAAGTTTCTAAGCATCACAATCTCTGAGTAATAGCATGCTAAAGTTTGCAACCATTTTGTACTTTGGACCCTTAAGGGATCGATTCAGTTGAACGTAGCTCAAAGCGATTTTGTGTGTTTGGGTGTGAAAAAGGACCATGCCTAGTGTAAACATACCCACCCAGATGCATTGAAATAGATTTTTTGGTCACACGAGCTGTAGAACGAAAGTTGCACCACTTTGCAACTTTCAACTACTTGCATTTGATAATTTTTTCCCCGAGTGAAAATTTGCCACCATAGGAAAAATCCTCCAAGACAAAAAAAATTGAGAAAATTTATTGTAGAGGGGTCCAACATGATCCAATAGGATCATACGAGAAGTTTCTAAGCATCACGATGTTTGAGTAATAGCATGTTGAAGTTCGCAGCCATTTTGCACTTTGGACCCTTAACGAATCGATCCGGTTGAATGTAGCTCAGAGCGATTCAATGTGTTTGGGTGTGAAAGAGGACCATGCCTAGCATAAACATACCCACCCGAATCCATTGGAATAGTTCATTTGGTCAGACAAGCTATAGAACGAAAGTTGCACCACTTCGCAACTTTCAATTACTTGCATTTGACAACTTTTTTCCCAAATGAAAATTCGCCAACATAGGAAAATGCCTCCAAGATAGAAAAAACTGAGAGAGGTTATTGTAGAGGGGCCCAATGTGATCACATAGGATTAGATGAGAATTTTATAAGCATCACAATGTCCGAGTAATAGCATGCTGAAGTTCATAGCCATTTTGCACTTTGGACCCTTAAGGGATCGATCCGGTTGAACGTAGCTCCAAGTGATTCCGCATGTTTAGGTGTGAAAGAGGACCATGCCTAGCGTAAACGTACCCACTCGAATGCATTGGAACAATTATTTTGGTCACACGAGGTGTAGAATGAAAGTTGCACCACTTTGCAACTTTCAACTACTTGCATTTGACAACTTTTTCCTCGAATGAAAATTCGCCAACACAGGAAAATTCCTTCGAGATAGTGAAAATCGAGAGAGTTTATTTTAGAGGGGCCCATTGTGATCCCATAGGATCAGACAAGAATTTTCTAAGCATCACAATGTCCAACTAATAGCATGTTGAAGTTCGTAGCCATTTTGCACTTTGGACCCTTAAGGGATCGATCCGATTGAATGTAGCTCGGAGCGATTCCACGAGTTTAGGTGTGAAAGAGGACCATGCATAGCATAAACATACTCACCCGAATGCATTGGAATGGTTCATTTGGTCACACGAGTTGTAGAACGAAAGTTGCACCACTTTGCAACTTTCAACTACTTGCATTTGACAACTTTTCCCCTGAGTGAAAATTTTTTAGCACAAGAAAATGCCTCTGAGATAGCGAAAACCGAGAGAGGTTATTGTAGAGGGGCTCAATGTGATCCCATAGTATTAGATGAGAAGTTTCTAAGCATCATGATTTTTGATTAATAGCATGGTGAAGTTCGCAGCCATTTTGCACTTTGGACCCTTAAGGGATCGATCTGGTTGAATGTAGCTTGGAGCGATTCTGCATGTTTAGGTGTGAAAGAAGATCTTTCCTAACATAAATGTACCCACCCAGACATGTTGGAACAATTATTTTTGTCACATGAGCTGTAGAACGAAAGTTGCACCACTTTGCAACTTTCAACTACTTGCATTTGACAACTTTTTCCCTGAGTGAAAATTTGCCAGCACAAGAAAATGCCTTCGAGATAGCAAAAACCGAGAGATTTTATTGTAGATGGGCCCAATGTGATCTTGCAGAATCAGACGAGAATTTTCTAAGCGTCACGGTGTCTAAGTAATAGGATGCTGAAGTTCGCAGCCATTTTGCACTTTGGACCCTTAAGGGATCGATCTGGTTGAACATAGCTCGAAGGGATTCTGCATGTTTGGGTGCAAAAGAGGACCATGCCTAACATAAACATACCCATTCGGATGCATTAGAATAGTCTTTCTGGTCACAGGAGCTGCAGAATGAAAGTTGCACCACTTTGCAACTTTCAACTACTTGCATTTGACAAATTTTTCCCTGAGTGAAAATTCGCCAGCACAGGAAAATACCTCTGAGATAGAGAAAACTGAGTGAAGCTATTGTAGATGGCCCCAACATGATCTTGTAAGATCAGATGAGAAGTTTCTAAGCATCACGATGTCCGAGTAATAGCATGTTGAATTTTGCAGCCATTTTGCACTTTGGACCCTTAAGGGATCGATCCGGTTGAACATAGATCAAAGCGATTCTGCATGTTTGGGTGTGAAAGAGGACCATACCTAGCATAAATGTACCCACCTAGATGCATTGGAACAGTCTATTTGGTCAGATGAGCTACAAAACAAAAGTTGCACCACTTTGCAACTTTCAACTACTTGCATTTGATAACTTTTTCCCTGAGTGAAAATTTTTCAGCACAGGAAAATGCCTCTGAGATAGCGAAAAATGAGCGACGTTATTGTAGATGGGCCCAACATGATCTTGTAGAATCAGATGATAATTTTCTAAGCGTCACGGTGTCCGAGTAATAGCATGTTGAATTTTGCAGCCATTTTGCACTTTGGACCCTTAAGGGATTGATCCAGTTGAATGTAGCTTAGAGCGATTCTGCATGTTTGGGTGTGAAAGAGGAAAGTGCCTAGCGTAAACATACCCACCCGGATGTGTTGGAATAGTCTATTTGGTCAGATGAGCTATAGAACGAAAGTTGCATCACTTTGCAACTTTCAACTACTTGCATTTGATAACTTTTTCCCCGAGTGAAAATTCGTCAGCATAGGAAAATACGTCTAAAATAGCAAAAATCAAGTGAGGTTATTGTAGATGGGCCCAACATGATCTTGTAGGATTAGATAAGAAGTTTCTAAGCATCATGGTGTCCGATTAATAGCATGCTGAATTTTGCAGTCATTTTGCACTTTGGACCCTTAAGGGATCGATTCGATTGAACGTAGCTTAAAGAGATTATGCGTGTTTGGGTGTGAAAGAGGACTATGCCTAGCATAAATATACCCACCCGAATGCATTGATATAGTTCGTTTGGTTAGACGAGCTACAAATGAAAGTTGCACCACTTTGCAACTTTCAACTACTTGCATTTGACAACTCTTTCCCTGAGTGAAAATTCGCCAGCACAGGAAAATGCCTTTGAGATAGCAATAACCATGAGAGGTTATTGTAGAGAGGTCCAACATGATCCTATAGGATCAGATGAGAAGTTTCTAAGCATCACGGTGTCTGAGTAATAGCATGCTGAATTTTGCAGCCATTTTTCACTTTGGACCCTTAAGGGATCAATCTAATTGAACGTAGCTCAGAGCGATTCCGCATGTTTGGGTGTGAAAGAGGAACATTCCTAGTGTAAACGTACCCACCCGGATGCATTGGAATAGTTTGTTTGGTCACACAAGTTGCAGAACGAAAGTTGCACCACTTTGCAACTTTCAACTACTTGCATTTGACAACTCTTTCCCTGAGTGAAAATTCGCCACCACAGAAAAATGCCTCTGACATAGCAATAACCGAGAGAGGTTATTGTAGAGGGGTCCAACATGATATCATAGGTTCAAATAGATATTTTTTAATCACAATAGTTTATGATTAATAACCTATCAAATATTGTTGCCCTTTTTCACTTTGCACCCTTGAGGGATCGAGTCCGTTGAACCATAGTAGTTGTTTTGTTGAATGTCATACCCTAAGGTATGTTAGAGATGAACTAGGTTGCATCTATTTCTCTTAGGCATATGCTACACCTACCTTGTAAACCCTAACCAATATGATTTTAGGGGTACTCTCGATCTTAGGAGTAACTTATAATGAGCCATACCCAAGCCCTTGATATTTTTGTCATTTCTCTAGAAAAATGGGTTATCGTATTCCTTGTTGATGTAGACCAAGGCTACCATGTCATGTGAATACCCCATGTTCTTAATAACTTGGAAACCCTTACCACATTGATATACTGGTAGGGTTTCTTTCTCTTTCTCATATTGGTACAACAATTTGGAGATGTCTTCCTCTATAACCTCTTTGTTTAGCTCTCCCCACTTGGAGAAAACCGTGGGTTCAAATTTGATGATAGAAGAGGATTTTTTCTATGTGTTATGGTTTTCCATATGTCTTAGGAGAAGATGGGATTTTTCCTACATAAAAATACTCTTTAAGACCATAGTCTCTACAACCCTTGTCTTGTCTCGTATTTGGACCTTGATATTTGGAAAGGATTTATGTGAGGTGGATGAAGAGGCTAAAGTGGATGGATCAATATAGGATGATGAATGTGAGGAAATATCATTTTTAGGCACTTGGAGTATTTTTTGATATTTTTCTTCAAAGTTATGATAATAATGGAAAGTCCAATGGTGAAGGGCACACAATCAACTGAGAGGGGGGATGAATTGGTAGATCCAAAAAATTATAATTGTTAGTCTATGTTCAATCCTTTAGGGTCAAAACAACCTTTTCTTTTAAAATTTGTAGGAGGTTAGTCTCTAATGCCTTGAATGAGTCAAATTCACATGCATGAGTAGGTTGTTTTGTTATGATTGAATTTAATTAAGAGTTGAGATGTTAGGGTTTTGTTACCTTTTAGGTCTCTTCTACTAGTTTTTCGAGCTTTCATGGCAGTCAAATGTGCTACAAGATTTCAAATGGAAGACTACAAAGAAGTTAATGTCAGTTCTCATAGGAGTGAAGTGATGGCATATGACAATTAATTGGAAAAAGATAGCAGCAACATATCAAATCATCAAGAGATAACATAGATTGAAGGAACCCTAGATGTTCAGATAGAGGGACCATTCAGGATTTCAAGGAAGATCACTGCTAACAGTTGGTTAGGGTATTTGAAATTCCATCAAAAGGTTTTGTGAATGAGGTTAGACATTCTTTAGATGAATATAATATTTTCTTTTGTGGCTTTTGGGCTAAATAATCTGGTGTTTCTTGTTAGTCTTCTGCACTTTCAAGGAATAAAACTAGAGCCAAGGATTAATAAACCATGGTCATCATTTAGCAAGGAGGGTGTGGCAGTAAATGATGTAGTTTCTATAAGTGGTAATGAATATAATGCCCTCTTTAGATATCCTTTCTTTGAGGTCAGCCACTTCCTTATTATGAGGGTATTGAAAGATCCAATTTAGGAGAGTTGGAATTGGATAGGAAACAAACAAATGTACAGTCAATTGACAGTGTCAAGGGAAGTGAGGTATGAAGACAATCATCATTTCATCAAATGTCAATAGATTTAAAGGAAGGTTATTCATTAAGACAAGCATCATGAATGTATGAACACAAGGGAACTGTGAAGGGTCATTATACATGGTAATGTGCAAATGAAAAGGACAGATTAGAAATGAGTAGTGATCAGTTGTTAAGTATAGTGAGTGTATGATTATAAAGTGCTTAACAATCAAATTCACTCACCACAGTCAATGTCCTATGACTGTCAAGTCTATGTCAGTCAGTGTCTCAAGACTCCAAGAGCTATGGTTGTGTATGCAGCAATAGGTCCTTATGAATGTGGAGTCTTCAATTAACTCTTTAAATGTAAACCATGAAGCATTACAACTAATTTTAAATGTATTATACACATTTAATTGAGGCATATATTAAGGAATATACATATTTTCATGTATTAATTTCTCATGATTTTAATATATCAAAAAATACACTAAGTCAATGACAAATATTACAATAGTGATGGAAGAACATCTTGAAAATATTCCCATTTTTCAATACTTGTAGCAATACATGCAAGGAAATAATCCTCCCACTTTTCAATACTTGTAGCAATACATGCAAGGAAATAATCCTCCCATTTTGAGCACAGATCATGAAATATATTATACTTCAGAACAGGACAAAAGGAGTTGCTGCCCAATTTCGTTTTTCCATTCCACCTCAGTTGGCCCAACTATTTACATTCCAAAATGGTTTAAAACATGTACATCCCCTGCTCCCTACGAAACACATGGGTAGTAGCCTCTTTGTGGTTGTATAGTATCATAGGAATTTGGTCCACAAAAAACCTGCAAAAGCCTCTCAATCTTAGACATAGACTCACATAAAAATCATTAAAAGAGAAATAACTAAATAATGTAAGTCATACAACTGATGAGACCTACTATCACCTTCATGCATGCTAGATAAGGAGGTCGATTGAAGGTTCTAAAATGGTGATGTGCCCCTTCACTACTTTATCATCTCTCGATGACCCTACGTATAAATTTCAAATATATCACTGAGAGGCTTAACATAAAATGTGTAGCATATAAGAATCCGATAAATCTAGGAGATGGAAAAGAAAGAGAAGATTGACAACCAGAAAATGCACCAGCAACCAATGTTTTCCATACCACTAAACACTTGCACCAGCAACCGATGTTATTTTCTTATATAATTTGAAAAAATTTAGTATTACCTAAAGTCACAATCAGAAAAGGATCAATGGCAGTCGTAAATGCATATGACATCAATAAGTAATGGTGAAAAATCATTATTGCAAGGTGTTGGTTCAAAAGAGTGATCAATAACATGGCTTTACAAATTCAATGTGCATACTTACAAATCAATCCAGGGAACCATTTGGGTCTGCTCTAGTCTTTATTGTGTCAAGTATTGCCTCGTGGTCAGACTCATGCACTTTCCACAAGTTCTTGTTCGCAGGTCTACCCTTATATTTGATCAAATGAACGTTGGTGGCGACGACAAGGTTCGAATAGTGAAGAATTTTTTGATGTGTGTCGAAGTCCTCAAACAACCAAATAGCAACATTCTTAACTGGATACCTTTGATGCCATGTTCCAGTAACAACCACCGAACCTGTAGGATATTCTACGTTTTCTCCGTCTATAACTAGTGACTCAAATTTCTTTTTGGCCTTCATACAATGACACAGGTAATAATATGTACCCTCTTCATTGTCTTCATCTGCAATCACCGCATAAACGTGCCCTGCATTGATATGTTCATCATGTTAGATTTATTTACTAAGCAACATAATCAAACTTGTAAGTAAGATATATTATCTAGTTCTAGTAGGTCTGATACATGATCAAGTCAATGGATGATTGCATCTTTATGATTTGTAGAGCCATCGAGAGCTGATAAGTTTCAATTGGGGTTAGACTTCTTAATAACCATTCGTCAACCCACTCTATTGACTCGCAATCATTCCATGATTGAAGTGTACATGCATAACAAAATTATGCCATTTTCCTTGTATGGATAGTCCATGTACCTGCATTGGAGCTTCTAAAAGAGTGTAGCTTGCTCGATCCTGTTAGTGTACAACAATCCTCATATTTTGCAATGTTAGTATCATCTACTAAATGAAAAAATCTACGAACTAAAGAATTACCTTCACTACCTAGACCCATTGCACCATTGCACCACTAGACAATTGATCTTGCATTTGTCAAATTTACACTATTTGTGTACTTTAACTCTTCTCGTGCTAGGGATCTTTTGATACATGCACCTGCTCCATCATGCTCCCCCTTTCCATGCCTGGCCTCTGAGAAGTTCCACATATGCTGAACACCACTAATCCTATGCATCCTACTCAACCAGTAAAACATTCTGGCGTTCTTAAATTGTGATGTACAATTATTTGACCATATGATATTCTGACTAAATGATATGCCCTTGCTAGCCAGATCGGCATAGAACATATGAAAGAAAACTTGAACAAACTCTATAGAATGTGTGCGATCATCACTGATGTAAAAGTGATACTCACTCAATACTTTCCTATTTTCCTTTGTACTATCATTTGCATGAATGAATTATATATGTACAAATATAGAAACATGCACGTAGTTGTAGTACTGTGATTGCACCTCATTTTGTGGTTATAGTGTGTAGTTCTCAGCGAAGTCAACAACTGAAACAATATGATGAAGTGGAAATGTGTCCTTGCATAACTTGAACTGTTAGTCCAACCATTGTGCTTTGTGTGTATGCATTGCATAATCATAAACCACCTGATCACAAAAAATTCCCATAAACTGATACACTGGAATCTTATCACTGACCAATTCACACTTCTTTGCTTCTTTCCCATCTTTTAAACTGTATGCCACTGTCTTATATTTTCCAAATTCCACAATTTTGTCTCCAATTGTGTGTGTACTAGCCATGTGTTGGAAAATTGGAAAATGTTGCATGCCATCACAATGATCACATGTGCCATCCAAACATGAATTTTTATAAAAAAATTGAGCATCCTCTCTTTCACATAAAATGGAAGACAAAAATTTCCTTGATGATTTAGGTGGAGGCATTATGTTACATTCCTGCAAAACATTGTCAATATGCATAACTACACATATATGTCGATAAACATCATAATGGTTAGAAAAATCAATATGGAACCTACAAAAACGAGTATTGCGTGTGTGATTTATTTTGACATAAAAAGGCTTTAGCATTTCAAAATACCTTTGACATATTTTAATTTCAGGAAACTTCTGTACAAAATCAGCAAAAAATTGGGTTTGAGTGGTATCCAAATAATGCATTGGATGTGGCTCACGGTTTTTAGTACCAATTATCCTTCTTACAACATCTCTTTGATTAGGAGATGTCCTTGTGTTATCCTTCCAATAATTCACAATTAAAGATCTCAAGCCTTGAGCAATTCTTGTGTCTTTCCATGGCACTCTACTCGAAAATGCCCATAACTCATTGCTATTTGGATCCTCCACTCTTTCACGCCTTCCTTTGGCTCTCACTAGAGATGATCTACTTATTTTCAAAGACTTACTTTCCTATGTAAGGTTCACCGTGTTCCTTGTTTGACTGCTTAACAGTGTTGTTATCATCACACGTCGTGTGGCACAACTATCCTTCGTGCGTGAGGTGGAACCCACGCTCTCGTATGCACTCATCAAGTTCTTTACAATAGAATTTTCACTTGAGTCATTCAAAAATATTAGCCGAAGAGCCTTCATGGTGGGCCTAAATTTGAGTTTCCTCATCATTTAAACAAATAGTTGGCATCTTCCACCCTCACTTAGCTTCGCAAAAAACAAACTCCATATCCTTTTTTGCATATCTTTGACATGTACGTTTTGGAATCTTATTAGTCATCCATTTCAAAAAATTGGAATCAATATCAATCAAAAATGTAGGTTTTCTATGCAAAACTCTAGGAGGAGTTCTCAAATGTAAATTTGTGTCAATATTGGGAAGGTCAACAACATCGGGGATAGATCGTGTACTTTCAATTGGAGGTGCAATTGATGACATACCTTGAGATTGACATGTAAATGATGTTTTACCTCCAACTTGAGATGTCATTTGTGGAGTTCCTTCAAATAGAGATGTGTTTGCTGATGTACTTTCAAAATGCAATGTTTTTTATGGTGTGTCTTCAATTGGAGATGTGATTTCCGATGTACTTGGAAAACCACATGTTGTTGTCAATGTGTCTTCAACTAGAGATGTGCATTGAGCTTCAACTATGGCTAATGATGCACCCCAACTTTTGTATCCATTCCTATCCTTCCACGAACTTTCCTCATTCGTGCCCTTTTTTTTGCCAGTTTGACATCTCTCTTAGATTGCACGGGAATTTTTGGTTGTATGGGCTGCAATTCCTTCGCTTCACAAGCTACATTTTTATATTCTCTTCTCCTTGCATTTTTAACTGCACGTTTTTTTGGTGTTAGAGACTTCGGTCATTTCCTTGGCATGACCTTGAATGCTACATGTCCACAAACACACATAGAACAAAAGTAAGTAATGCATTTAAAAAAATTATTGATGCAAAGAGGGGTGGAAACCATTCAATGCATAAAATCAATGAGAATCACAAACCTAGGGTATAAATTACTGCCACCTAAATGAAAACTAGAGACTCTTGTGTTTATTTTTCTCAAAACCAAATTTTTTATTGTCAACAAAGTCATGAAGAATATGGATTCAAAGAAGGGTTTGTGATGCTATATCTTATAATTATTCACTATTTCTTTGGCAATGAGGTAACTTAGAAAGACAATAAGCATTGTCAACTATGTCAACTCACTTGAATTTATCTAAGCATGTGTGATGAAGCTAACTTTTTTATGGAACAAAAAAATTAATGGACACTTGCATTAAAATTGATGAAAGCTATTAGGTTTTCCAAATTAGATGAAAATAAAAGTTTTCCAAATTAGTTGAAAAAAAGAATGAAATACAGTGAATTCCACTAGCCATTCTGGAAATGGACTACTATAAGAAATACAAATAGAATTCATAAGTAAATTTATGTTAATTAAATGTCATGTTTTTATTTTTTTGTTCTTCAAACTCATAAAAATTGAACTTTTTTATGCAAATCCCATCTAATTCAATGTTGAATTCTAAGTCCAATTGTTATGATTAATAAAATAATTAAGGACATTTAGTTTATATTGTCAAAACAAACAAATATACTAAATACAAACATTTCAATTTACTAAAATGAATATATTACCTCAGATAATGTAAAATGATGTAGAAACTTCAAAATGTCTTCTTCTACATTGGCTACCATGCATATTGGTGGTAAAAAGGTAATGGATCAAGCATAGATTGGTACAATATGAAGTCAACTATAGAAAAAAAGGCATTTCTGACTCGGATAAAGCGTTGAACCAAAAAAATATAGGAGAATGTGGGCCTGAATCACGGGGTCAACCCTTATTTTTACCGTTTCAAGGTAAAACCCATTTGGTGCTCGCCAAATTTGGAGAGCGCCAAATATGTTCCTCTTAAGGAGAGACTTCAGAGAGAGGGAGAGACACAAAGTGGGAGAGAGATAGAGGGAGTGAGAGAGAGAGGGATTGGGAATGGGAGAGAGAGAGAGAGGGGGGGAGGGAGAGAGCATGGGAGGGAGAAACCTAAGAGAGAGGCTGGGAGGGAGACACCTAAGAGAAGGAGAGGGAGTCAAAGTGGGAGAGAAGGGGTGGGAAGGAGAGACCTAAGAAGTAGGGTGGGAGGTAAGGGAGGCCTAACAAAGAGGGATTGTGAGATAAGTGAGGCCTAATCCCTCAACCCCTAAACCCTGTCAAACCTCAACCCTTAACCCTCAACCTTTAAAACCTAATCCCTCAACCCCTATACCCTCTTAATCCCTCAACCCCTCAACCCTCAACCCTCAACCCTCAATCGTTAACCCTTAAACCCTAATCTCTCAACCCCCATACCCTCTTAATCCCTCAACCCTCAACCCTTCAA
>CM021105.1:414307615-414385865 GCA_007115665.2 Sequoiadendron giganteum | reverse complement strand
CCCTTAAACCCTAATCCCTCAACCCCTAATCCCTCAACCCCTATACCCTCTTAACCCATCAACCCTCAACCCCTATACCCTCTTAATCCCTCAACCCTCAACCCTCAACCCTTAAACCATAATCTCTCAACCCCTATACCCTCTTAATCCATCAACCGTCAACCCTTAAACTCTAATCCATCAACCCCTATACCCTCTTAATCCCTCAACCCTCAACCCTTAACCCTTAACCCTTAACCCTTAACCCTTAACCCTTAAACCCTAATCCATCAACCCCCATACCCTCTTAATCCGTCAATCCTCAATCCTTAGACCCTAATCCATCAACCCCTATACCCTCTTAATCCCTCAACCTTCAACCCTTAACCCTTATACCCTAATCCCTCAACCCCCACACCCTCTTAATCCCTCAATCCTCTACCCTTAACCCTTAATCCCTAAACCATCTACTTGAGAGAGAGAGAGGGAGAGGTGGTGGGAGGTACATGCTTGAGAGAGAGGGATAGGGAGAGGTAGAGAGAGAGAGAGGGAGTGAGAGAGGGAGGGAGTCACTGTGAGAGGGAGAGGGTGTAGGAGGGGGAGACTTGACAAAGAGAGAGAGGAAGATGGGGTAAGATGGAGATACTTGAGAGAGAGAAAGATGGAGATAGGGTGGGAAGGAGATACATTAGAGAGAGGGAGAGGGTGTAGGAGGGGGAGACTTGACAAAGAGAGAGAGGAAGATGGGGTAAGATGGAGATACTTGAGAGAGAGAAAGATGGAGATAGGGTGGGAAGGAGATACATTAGAGAGAGGGAGAGAGAAAAAGTGGGAGAGAGATAGAGGGAGGAGAGAGAGAGGGGAGAGAGACAAAGGGGAGAGAGAGAGAGAGAGAGAGTGGGAGAGAGAGAGAGGGAGAGAGACAGAGATATGAGGAGAGAGGAGAGAGGAGGGAGAGGGGGTGGGATGGAGAAACCTAAGAGAGAGGGAGAGGGTGAGATGTTGGGAGGGAGACACCTAAGAGAGAAGGAGAGGGAGAAAAAGTGGGAGATAGTGGGTGGGAAGGAGATACCTAAGAGAGTAGGAGAGAGAGGGAGTGAGAGATAGAGGGATGGGAGAGATACAAGGAGTGAGAGAGAGAGACTTGAGAGATGGAGGAGGGAGAGGGAGTACTCAGGATAGAGGGATTCGAGAGAGATGGAGGGGGTTGAGGTAGATAGAGGGAGAGAGAGAGAGAGTGGGAGGGGGTGGGAGCGAGATATTTGAGAGAGAGGGAGAGAGAGAGGGATAGAGATAGAGATAGAGGGAGTGAGAGAGAGAGAGAGAGGATGTGGGAGAGAGATAGAGGGAGTGAGTGAGAGAGACAAAGAGAGGCCTGAAAGAGGGAGAGGGGGTACAAGGGAGAGACTTGAGAGACAAAGAGGGAGGGAAAGTGGGTGGGAGGGAGAGACTTGAGAGAGAGAGAGGGAGAAAAAGTGGGAGAGAGATAGAGGGCATGATAGAGAGAGGGAGAGGTGGTGGGAGGGAGATACTTGAGAGAGATGGAGAGGTAGACAAAGATAGATAGAGGGAGTGATACAAGGAGGGAGTGGAAGAGAGATAGAGTGAGTGACTGTGAGAGGGAGATGGGGTAGGAGGGGGAGACTTGACAAAGAGAGAGAAGGAGAGGGGATACGATAGAGATACTTGAGAGAGATAGAGGGGGAGAGGGGGTGGGAGGTAGAGACCTGAGAGAGAGGGAGAGAGAGGGGGGATGGAGATACCCAAGAGAGAGTGAGAGAGAGATGTAGAGAGATAGAGTAAGTGAGAGAGAGGGAATGGGAGAGAGATAGAGGGAGTGAGTGACATACCTAAGAGAGGGAGAGGGGGTAGGAGGGAGATAATTGAGAGAGAGAGAGACAAAGAGAGAAAGATAACAACCTAAGAGAGGCAGATGGAGTGAGAGAGATAAAAAGACCAAAGAGGGAGAGAGAGAGGGAGAGTAAGAAAGGGGGTTGGAGTGAGATAGATTTATTTAGGTACCTATGTGGGAGGGAAAGAGACCTGATAGAGGGGATTGGACTAAGAGAGTAGTCTAGGTCACGTGGGAGGGAGTGAGACCTGAGAGATAGAGACTTCAGAGGGATAAAGAGTTATCCAGTTACGATAACGAGTTAGAGAAGGTATGAAAGGTAAAACCTCAACTATCCATCTACGATCATAAACTGTGCACTCTAAGCATTATCAAAGTTGTTCACCAAAGAGGGGAAATTCTAGTTCTGTGCAAAGTAGGCCATTCCGCACTCGCCAAATGACCTACTTTGGACGTGTTATTTAACAGGATTTGCAAAATTTTCTCATATTTTCCTTCGTGCTCCCTGTCTCATTTGCACGTCTTTCAATGCAAGTTTATAAAAAAATTGTGATAACATTAACCTCTCTCTTAGCTATCTAAATCTATAATTCTTTTTTCTTTTTGATTTAGTTAAGGTTTTGATCCATGGCTTCTATTGTAAATGCCTTCGTTTTTGGTCAAAAACCAACATGTGCTAGGTTTAGGATATATTTTTACACGTTCATCGAAATGTGAAACAAATTACACTTTTTGAAACTAGAATCCATTCTACACATGATGAAAAAAAAATCAATTTTCGATTAGTTTGCTAAAAAAATGGGGGGGAGCATGCTCAAATTTCAGTTTTTCAAGATGTGTCCACTTTGAAAATTCATAAAATATTATATATTCATTAAAAAAAATATCTGAAAGGAGGAGGATAAACTACATGGTGTTAGCTAATTTCTCACCGTTGTGATTTTTGAAATTCTAAAAAAAAGTTAATCAAAAAGGGGGGAGCCCTCAGGCGCTATGCTATTTTTTTTGATAAAAACAAGACCTGTTTTGGGCCCCCCCCTTTTTGAGACCCTTAATCTTCATTAATTTCAAAAAAATAGTAACTTAGAAACTAGACTTGGAGCACTTCAACTTTTGTTGTTTCCGCATCTGGAAAATTTGAGCGTAACTATCTTCATTTTCTCGTGCAAATCAGATTTTGCTGATTTTAGAAAAAAAGTGGCATCTTAAGAGCCAAAATTGTGTCACAAATTGGTGCACTTACCCAGGTGGTGGGTTGTTTGAAAAAATTCTTCATAGAAATGGGGTCTTCTATGAGGCATTTTCTCAAACAGCCCACTACCGCATTGACAAGCTAGTAAGTTCACTAGATTTTCAAAGATCACATGAATCTTTCGATGCAATACCTTAAATAAATGTGGTCTCATGTAATTTTATGATTGTAAGATAGGCACAAAATGGATTTTTCAAAAGACATTAAAAACTTTCAAGAAGATACAATTGGCCTAAGTATAAATCCAAATTCCATAACTTGTGTCAACATCCTACCTTTGGGACAAGGTATCCAAGCATCAATCAAGTCATTGAAAGAAAGGGGGATTGTTTGACAAAATTTTTTGGTAGACATGTATGGAAAATTTGGTAGTATAGACAAGGCAATCAACTATTTGACAAAATGCCTCAAATAAATGTGGTCTCATGGTGATGCACATCATTATGAGACCACATTTATTTGAGGCATTTTTTCAAATAGTTGATTGCCTTGTCTATGATGTTTGATAAAATTCTTTGGTAGAAATGCATGGAAAATTTGGTAGCATAGACAAGGAAATCAGTTGTTTGAAAAAAATCCTCAAATAAATTTGGTCTCATGGTGATGCACATTTTTTCAAGGCATTTCTTTGAGGCATTTTTTCAAACAGATGATTGCCTTGTCTATGATGTTTGAAAAAATGCTTTGGTATACATGCATGGAAAATTTGGTAGCATCGACAAGGAAATCACCTATTTTAAAAAATGCCTCAAATAAATGGGTCTCATGGTGATGTGCATCACCATGAGACCACATTTCTTTGAGGCATTTTTTCAAACAGTTGATTTTCTTGTCTATGTTGTTTGATAAAATGCTTTGGTAGACATGTATGGAAAATTTGGTAGCATGGATAAGGCAATCAGCTGCTTTGGTAGAATTGTTTGACAAAATTCCTCAATGAGATATGTCCTTGTGGACTACATTGATTGCAAGATATGCACAAAATGGATTTGTTGAAAAGGCTTTAGAAAATTTCAAGCAAATACAATTTCTAGGTGTAAAACCAAATTCCACTGCATTTTCCAACATCCCCCATGCATATACCAAAATAGAAGCTTTGGAAAGGGGTATGCACATCGATAGAAAAGGATTAAGAAATTATGTATTATATTACATTATTATAACTACTCTCATATATATGTGTACACAAAATGTGGAAGCATACACAAGGTAGGTCAATTGTTTAATAAAATGCCTCAAAGAGATGTGGTTTAAAATGTAATTGGCAAGTGAAAAGAATTGTGTAGCTTAAAATGTGCATAGAGGGGCTAAGGTTATAATGACAAACAAACAATGATGAACATGGAATATGAATAATATTAAAATCAAAGCATTGTATTAAGCATGTATGATAAAGGATGACAAAGAAACATAATAGAATTAATGAAAATATAAAGAAAATGTGTAGAGACTTCACATACCTAAAAAATGAAGATTCAAATGGAGGAGTGAACTACCTAATTATGTAGTCTTTGCTTCTTCTTGCATCAAACTCCTCAACAATTTGAATTTTTCACAAGCTTTTTTCCTTTTCAATGTTCAATTGTATATAACTCTTGAATAGAATTACTAACAACAATACAAAATAACCAATTTATAATGTTAAATTCCTACAATTAAATCACAATTAACATTGCAACACTATAAAAAATGACGCTTGAATTTATATATATCAAATTCGATGTAAAAACTCTGTTATTTCCTCCTTCCTAAGTTGGAAAACCATAAAAAGGTGGTGGAAAGTTCATGCAAAGGTGGTAGAATGTGAAAACTTTGCATGTGCACTTCCCAACAACATCAAAAAGCTTCTTTTTGTTAGAACATGTGCATAACTAGGAGAATAACAGAGCATGTGGCCCTAGATCACAGGTGTGCTGACTTTTTTATCATTTTTAGAGCAAGCCAAAACATGCTTACATTATAACGTGCTCGTGTTATAATGCAAGCACGTTTTTCCTTTCTATACAAAATGGCTATATCTCAACTTCTTCAAAATGCACTTGCATTATGAAAAAGTTGATTTTTGGTTTCCTCTCTCTCTCTCCTTAGCCATCCATCCCTCCTTATCCATCTAGGTCTCTCACTTAACCCTAAACCCTATCCCTAAATCCTCAACCTTGGAAACTATGCCTTAAACCCTAATCCCTCACACTAGTAGAAAAATAACAAAAAATTACTAAAAATTGCATATATGTGACTAAGCTTGGTCACGTGACCATTAGTAGTTTATTGCCAGTTATTTATAACGTGGTCAAATTCATGACTAAACCATTTTTAGTCATTTATTGGTTGTTTTTTATTGATCAATTTGGTAGTATATTTAGTCGTTAATGCAGTCATTGATTGTTGTTAACTGGTCATTTATTTAGTCATGGTAGTCATTTAGTTAGTCATGGTAGGCATTTATTTATTCATGGTAGTCATTTATTTAGTCATGGTATTCATTTATTTAGTCATGATAGTCATTTATTTAGTCATTGTAGTCATTTATTTAGTCATGGTAGTCATTTATTTTAGTAATGGTAATCATTTATTTAGTCATGCTTTAGTCATTTATTTGGGTGAATCAATTATTCAAGTTACAAATCAAATCTAACTTAATTAATCCTCACAAATTTATGCATATAAACTTCAAGTATCATAGATATTCAAATGTTGGGAGAAGCACCATGAAATGAAGACTAAAATTCTTGAACAAATATGACTGATCAGACACAAACATATCACAAATCAAGAGGACCACAAAATAGTATTTATAAGTGGAAAACCCTATACAGGGAGAAAAAACCACTTTGAAATTTTACTTCATTAAGCCTTAGTGGCAAATCAAAACCTCACTGGTTACATTCAATGTCTCACTAGCAACTGCCTCATTGGCAAAGAAAAACCTCACTGGTTACAACCTCACTAGCTAAATAGAAATCTCATTGATTTCAGCCTCATTGGCAAGTCAAAACATATAAATGATGTGCCTCATTGGCAACTTGTCTCTCTAATTGTTTTACATCATTTATTGAAGAATTCAAAAAGGCATAAAAATAGAGAATCACTCTGTATCAATGAATTTATTTTCTTGAAAGTTTCATTTGGATTTGAAACTCAAGAACCTTTACTTATGCACCTGCAACACAATGAATACTATAAATTGTGTTTCTCCTTATTAAAAAAAAAACCATCTTAGCTCATGCACCATTAAACAGTCAATTTGTATTGGAGCATTTCATTTGCACTTTATTTCTTGGTTATTTCAATTAGATTTGAAACTCAAGAAAGCTTTCATCTTGTTAACACTTTAACATTGTACTCATCACTTTTTCATAGTGATCAAGAAGCCCTAGATCGAAGTTCATCAAACTTATATTGTGTTCATGGTGGTTGATCACACAACCCATATTTGCAACTATTTTAAAACGTTGTCATAACTGGAAAACCATCAAACACAGATTCATAACTGCATACAACCATTTTCAAATACCTGTCACAACAAACCATCAGAAAATAGTATTGAAACATTGCTAAGTCAAAATGCCCTAGGTGTAGTCGACAACCAATATACATTACACCCTTTGAAACAGAAACTCGACAACAATAAACCCTTGAAACAATGTGAAATAAACCCCAGGTAACACAAAACTACATTCAAACTCTTCCTTGTTGGTATTCACCTTTCACTTCTCCAATTTGGCGAGCTGCAACTTGAAAATAAGGTTTCGACGAGGGTTTTAGAGTATGTTTATTAAAATGAAATTATGGCCAAGATCCGATAATGAGCACATTTAGGTTTTTACATTATGGCATCCTTTACCTTATGTTTTTCACCATTTTTTTCTAATTTCCCGTCGCTATTGGTTTCAACTCCTCCAAACTCTTCCTCGCTAGTATTCACCTTTCACTTCTCCAATTTGAAGAGCTACAACCTGAAAATAAGGTTTCGACGAGGGTTTTATAGTGTGTTTATTAAAATTAAATTATGGTTAAGATCTGATAATGAGCACATTTAGGTTTTTACATTATGGCATCCTTTACCTTATGTTTTTCACCAATTTTTTCTGCTTTCCCCGCTGCAATTGGTTTCGGCTCCTCCAAACTCTTCCTCGCTGGTATTCACCTTTCACTTCTCCAATTTGGCTCCCTGCTTGCAATTCTACCAACATTTGTTCTAGTTTTGTAGTGGGAGGCACCTATATGTGCAAGGCAAGCACAAGGATTAGGGTTTATTTGCTTGTCCTTGATGTTTCCCGCAAGCATAGCAATTAGGGTTTATTTGCTTATCGTTGATGTTTCCCGCTAAAGAGGATTTCAAAATGGATTTCAAAGTGAATAAACTAGAATACATAAATCTCCCACTTATCTTACACAATAAATATTATTAAATATATTATAATATAATATTATACTATACTATAATATAGTATAATACTATACTATATTATATTATAATATTATATTATAACATAATATTATATTATGTTACAACATAACATAATAGTATATTATGTTACAACATAACATAATACCATATTATATTACAACATAATACTATATTATAATATAGTATTATGTTGTAATATTATATAATATAATATTATATAATATTATAACATAAATATTTTATTATACTATATTATAATATTATATAATATAAATAGTATTTTATATTATTCTATAATATAATATGATATTATATAATATATATTGTATTATATATTATATATTATATATTGTATTATATATTATATAATATAATATCATATTATATTATCATATATTATATTATAGTATAATATCATATTATATTATCATATATTATATTATAGTATAATATCATATTATATTATCATATATTATATTATAGTATAATATCATATTATAATATAATATATTGTATTATATATTATATATTATATTATATATTATATATTATATTATCATATATTATAATATAATATATTGTATTGTAATATAATATATTATTATTATATTATATTATAATACAACCCACTTCTTCAATTTGAATTTTTTTTTTAATTATCCACTTTAATATCATATTATCTAATTTTTATTTGTGTGACTAATTATTTAGTTGTGTTTTTTAACCGACAATCAAATTAGTCACTTATGATGATCAAATTAGTCATTTATTTAGTCATGTATAGTTGTGTTGCAAAAATGAATAGAATTTAGTCATTTTTAGTTGTTGTGACTAAAATTTTGTCATGTGGTCATTTATTTGCCAAATTCTATTAGTGTAAACCCTATAGCCTTAAACCCTTAATACCTTGACCCTTAAACCCTAATCTCTCTCTCTCTCACTCACTCTCTCTATCCCTCCCACTCCATATCTCTCCCACTCCCTCTCTCTCAACTATCCCTCCCACCCTACCTAGATAATTCCCTCTCACTCCAACCCCTCTCTCGCACTCCCTCTCTTTCTCTCCCTCTTTATTAGGTCTATCTCTCTCCATCACTCCCTATCTCTCAGGTCTCTCCTTCCACCCCCCTCTCTCCCTCTAACACCCTACCTAGATAACTCTCTCTATCCCTCTATCCCTCGCACCAGGTACCTAGAGAATTCCCTCTCACTCCAACCCCCTCTCTCCCACTCCCTATCTCTCTCTCTCAGGTCTCTCCCTCAACCCTATACCCTCAACTCTTAAACCCTCAACCCTAAACCCTAATCCCTCAAACCTAATCCCTCGACCCTTAAACCCTCTACCCTAAACCCTCAACCCTCAACCCTTAATCCTTCAACCCTAATCCCTCAACTGCAATCCCTCAACCCTCAACCCTTAAACCCTCAACCCTACACCCTCAACCCTATACACTCAATTCTCAACCCTCATCTATCTTTCTCCTTCCCTCCTCTTCTCTCCTCTCTATATCACTTCTCCCTCCATCTCTCCCTCCCTCCATCCCTCCCTCTCTACCCTAATCCATCAACCTTATACCATCAACCCTTAAACCCTCTACCCTCTTGACCCAATACCCTAAACCCTCAACCCTATAGGTCCTCAACCCTATACCCTCAATTATCAACCCTCTACCCTATACATTGGATCCTCAACCCTCATCTCCCTCTCTCTCTCCTTCCCTCCTCTTCTCTTCTTCTCTTTATCTCACTTCTCCCTCGATCTCTCCCTCCCTCTCTCCTACCCTCTCTAATTGTCTCTATCTCCCCTCTCCCTCTTTTGATGTACCTCTTACTCAATCACTTCCTACCACTCTCTCTCTCTCCATAAAACCTTAAACCCTCAACCCTTAAACCCTAAACCCTCAACCCTTAAACCCTAAACCCTCAACCCCTATACCCTCAAACTTCAACCCTCATCCCTCAACCCTTAAACCCCTAAAACATCAACCCTTAAACCCTCAAACCTTAAACCCTTAATCCCTAGACCCTCTACCCTATACATTGGACCCTCAACCCTTAAACCCTTAATCCCTAGACCCTCTACCCTATACATTGGACCCTCAACCCTAATCCATCAACCTTCTTAACCCAATACCCTAAACCCTCAACCCTATAGGTCTTCAACCCTATATCCTCAATTATCAACCCTCTACGCTATACATTGGATCCTCAATCCTCATCTCTCTCCTTCTTTCTATCTCATTTATACCTCCATCTCTCCCTCCCTCTCTACCCTAATCCATCAACCCTATACCCTCAAATCTTAAACCCTCAACCTTCAACCTTCAACCCTCAACCTTTAACCCTCAACCCAATACCCAATACCCTAAACCCTCAAACCTATTCCCTCAAACCTAATCCCTCAACCCTTAAACCCTAAACCCTCAATCCTTAATCCCTCAACCCTCAACCCTTAAACCCTAATCCCTCAACCCTAAACCCTATACATTGGACCCTCAACCCTCAACCCTCAACCCTCAACCCTCAACCCTCAACTCTATACCCTCAACCTTATACCCTCAATTATCAACCCTCTACCCTATACATTGGATCCTCAAACCTCATCTATCTTTCTCCTTCCCTCCTCTTTTTTCCTTCTCTATATCTCACTTCTCCCTCTATCTCTCCCTCTCTCCCTCCCTCTCCACCCTAATCCCTCAACCCTATACCCTCAACCCTTAAACCCTTAAACCCTCAACCATAAACCCTTAAATCCTCTACCCTCTATCCTCTACCCAATACCCTAAACCCTCAACCCTAATCCCTCAACCCTTAAACTCTCTACCCTAAACCCTCAACCCTCAACCCTTAATCCCTCAACCCTAATCCATCAACCCTTAAACCCTAAACCCTCAACCCTTAATCCATCAACCCTCAATCCCTAAACCTTAAACCCTCAACCCTTAATCCCTCAACCCTAATCCCTCAACCCTCAACCCTTAAACCCTAATCCCTCAACTCTCAACCCTTAAACCCTTAAACCCTCTACCCTCTATCCTCTACCCTATACATTAAACCCTCAACCCTCAATTCTCAACCCTCTACCCTATACATTGGATCCTCAATGATAATCCCTCAACCATGTACCCTAAAACCTATATAATCAACCCTATACCCTCAACCCTTTACCCTAGTCCCTTAAACCCTCAACCCCATCCCTCAACTCTTAAACCCTTAAACCCTCAACCCTTTACCCCTCAACTCTTAAATGCTTAAACCCTCAACCCTCTACCCTATATATTGGACCCTAAACCCTAATCCCTCAACCCTATACCCTCAACCCCTATCCATCTCTATCTATCTCACCTATCTCTCCCTCCCTCTCTAATTGTCTCTATCTACCCTCTCCCTCTTTCTATGTATCTCTTGCTCAATCATTCCCTACCACTCTCTCTCTCACTCCCTTTATCTCTCCCTCTCTATCTCTCAGGTCTCTCCCTCCCACACCCTCTCTCTCTCAGGTCTCTCCCTCCCAGACCCTCTCTCTCTCAGGTCTCTCCCTTTGGCACCCTACCTAGGTAACTCTCTCTCTCTCTTTATCTCTTTTTTTATCTCTCTCTCTATCCCTCCCACCCTACCTAGATAAGTCCCTTTCAATCCAACCCCCTCTCTCCCACTCCCTCTCTCTCTCGTCTCTCCCTCCTACACCCTCTCCCTCTCTCATGTCTCTCTCTCAATCCCTCTTTCTCACTCCCTCTCACACTCCCTCTCTCTCCCTATCTCTCAAGTCTCTCCCTCTAGCACCCTACCTAGATAACTCTCTTTTTCTCTCCCTCTCTCTCCCCCCCTCTCTCTCTCCCTCTCTCTCAATTATCTCTCTCCCACCCCCTCTCTCTCTCCCAACCTACCTAGCTAAGTCCCTCTCACTCCAACCCCTTCTCTCCCACTCCCTCTCTCTTAGGTCTCTCCCTTCCACCCCTCTCTCTCTCTCTCACACGCACACACATCTCTCTCTCCCTCTCTCCCTCCCACCCTACCTAGACAACTTTCTCTCTCTCTTTAAATTCTCCCTCCCTCTAAAGACATAAAAAACATACATATATATAAGCAGACATACATGCATACATACATGCATACATAATTACATACATACAAGCATACATACATATGTATATACAATCTTACATACATACACTGATACATACATACATATATACATACATACATACAAGCATACATACATATAAGAATACATCCATACAGGCATACATACATACATACAAGCATGCATACATACATACATACATGTCATACAAGCATAAATACATACAAATATATATACATACATTTAATAGACTAGCGTTTAACACAAAGAAAGACATAACACGAGTGTGTTTTAATGTGCTCGCATTATGTCTTGCTTAGGAAACTCTTGGGCACAAATGCACAAAATATGTCAAAACAATAAAATAATGTGAGCACGTTATTTCTTGCTTTGGGAATCCCCAAGCCTTAGGCTTGGTATTTTCTTTAGAATACCAACCCAAAAGCTTGGAGTGCCTTCCCAACATCTAAAAACGTGTTTTTGCAAATTATACAATATTTCACATAATCGCGTTCATGCTAAGCATCAAGTTTGCACGTGTTTCAAGGTCGAATAAATCAAACACCTAGGTAATGTTAGGATCTCTCTTAGCTATCTAACGATGTAATTTTTTTCGCATTTTGACAATGTTAAGCCTTTCATCTTTAATTTCTTTTGTTTGTGTGTCTAGTTTTGGAAAAAACTAGTGTTTGGTATTTTTTTCTTTATAAATTAACTGTTCATCAAAATTTCAAATAAATTATATTTTTAGAAACTAGACTCCATTATACACATATTAAAAAATATATATTTTCAATTAGTTTTCAAAATTTATAGGGGTAGCATGGACAAGATTTTGTTTTTCAGGAAGTGTCCACTTTGAAAATTAGTAAAAAATCAAATATTCATTAAAAAATAATAACAAAAAACGAGCATAAATTACATGTTGTTAGCTAATTTCTCATTGAAGGGATTTTAAAAATACCCAAAAAAAGTTAACATTTTGAGGGAGCCACAAAATTCGTTATGTTATATTTTTTTTACAAAAACAACACCAATTTATATGTGGCTCCCTCTTTTGAACCCTTTAATCTCAACCATTTTAAAAATAAATAGTAGTTTAGAAATTAGACTTAGAGCACTACGATCCTTGTTTTTGTTGCATCTAAATTTTTTGAGTGTAACTATCCTCAATTTCACATCCAAGGTTAGTATTTCCTGATTTAAAAAAAAAAGTGGTCACTTAAGACCCCTTTTTGGCCCCCCATCTTTTTGCACTTACCCAACTAAATTTGAAGAGCTCGAAGGGAAGATGAGAGTCATCACTCACTTTAATTTGAAAATCATACATTTCTCGATGACCACTCTTTGTACCTTGCTAGATGAAGATCTCAAATGCCATGGAAGTAAGATGGGAGCTAACACCAGTGCTGACCATAGGGAACTTTTCAAGTTACTCAAGGAGGATTGGGGTCAGATGTTTAGTTAGTCATGTGTTCTTTGTTTCTATATTTTATTTTTGTTTAGTTTTAACTTTTCTCTTTATGTGTTGATAATGTGTTGTTTTAGGCCTATGGCCCTTTCTTAATCTTCCCTAGGGGCCTTTTGTGTTAAGATTTTAACACCCTTCTTTGCTACTTATATTATAAAAAATATAACCAATTCATCTTTGTTGCCTCATGAAAGATAAAATTAAAGAGAAATTTATATTTCTATTATTTTAGGTAGCTTCTTGTCCATTAAATTCCACCCCTAGTTCCGTCCACACTCTTACCCCCAATACCTAAGAAAAAAATTAGTATAATTACACTCTCCACCCCTAATTACATAATGACGTATCTATCTATTTTTTACTGATATTAAATACCCCATATGAACTAATGTGTCATGATATTATCTATCTAGTGATTCCCTTGATATCCCTATCCATTTCAAATTCATTTATACCTATTCCCATGCATTCAACCTTTTTCATCCATATTTTCACACATTTCCATATATTTATCATTTACACATTATTTATTAGCCTACATTCATACCCATGTCCATACATTTATTTATTTCCTTAAAATTAACACATTTATATTATAGGTCTATCATGAGTAGCTTGAGATTGACCCCAAATTTTAATTTTAATTTTTTTGACTCCTACAATTTCTTACTAGTTGTTATGAACTAACTAGGTATATGTTAGTGTGACTTGGTGCTATGATATGTTAGTTATAAGCCTTTGTAGTGTAATTAATTCATAAAGTTTGAAAAAGAATCAAAATAATTTTAGGAACATTTTGATTTGGAGCTTAAAAACAATACAACATAATCATAACCATATAGGTCATATACATGCTTGAGAATGTTAAATTTGATCATTTTCTTAGAATCATAAAGTTGATCCAAACAAGGAATAATATAGGATAACTTGATCCGAGAGATCTAGTAATCTTCCCAAAGTTGTTTGTAAACACTATCTTAACAAATCCAAAAATTAGGAAGGAAAAAGTGAAGAATTATTTGTTGTACATTTTTTTGCCAAAGCATTCTTATAGTTGATTTATATATTGGATAATTCTCATGGCACTTGGTTTTTATGCCAAGGGACTTGAATTTGATTCTCAAATATTTATGAGTCAACAAAAAGCTAGAGACATTTAACAAAGTATGAGCAAGTTATTCTCTTAACTGGGTGGTCTAGGATTATGTGCAACGTCAACATTAATTCTATATTGTTACTCCTAAATTCAAGTGAATCTATACTAGTATTTGATTATTGTATGTATTGTCCATTTATCGATATAGTTATTGATTAAATCTAAGCTCTAATTATATTCTTATAAATTTTATTTATTTTATTAGCCTAGATTTAAGTAAAATGATTTGTATTCCCTTATAGTGACATAAATTTTCAAAAATTACTAGGCTCCATAAAATTAAAAGGACCTAGGCCTCCCAATTGAAATAAAACCCAAAATATTTTCATATAAATCCATTGATTCCTTTATAGATTTGCATATGAGAGATATGTGATTTGAAGGGGTGAGCTTAACTAGTATTTGAAAGGTTTGATAGAAGATAATGCTACAAAAATAATGGACTAAGGCATTTGATATCTTTGGGTGTAGTATGTATTATCAAGTAACAAATGTGTAATACATTTCCCATTGAAGGGGTGTCAGGAAGTAAAAATAAGCATGAGGAAGACAAACAAATCAAGCCTTATAAGAGACTAAAGCATAACTTTGAAGGTGCCTCTAAAGGTAATCCATGTTTAGTCGAAGTAGGATTTTTGTTAATAAATAAAAATGGGAGCTTTGTCCTTTAAACTTCATGATTTCTAGAAAACATAACAATAACTATGTGGAATGGAATGCTATCATGGTAAAATTGTATGCCTCCAAGTTAGAGTTAGATACAAAGAAATCAAAATTGAAATTGAGTGAATTGTACATAGTTGTTATTTCTCTTAATAAAGGGTATTATCTTTGTTGGCACCTAAAATTAATCCTTGAAGAAATATTAAAATATGGAAAGAGAATTTTAGTTCCTTAAAAAAATTGCATTGCTTTAGAGAATAAAATTGCGCTAAAGATCTAAATATAACAAACAATAGAGTATGAAAATCCTTCTTCTCATTAAGGAAAGGTTGGATATTAATAATCAGGAGAATCTTGAGTAATATATTACAATTGAGAAGTATGCATAATTGATGCAGGAGTATCCAGTGGTGTAAGGGCAATCCTACATCACCCAAAAATATATTTGCTTGCATTTAGCTTTTTGTATATGTTTTTTGCATTTTTGGATACCCTTTTCGTCGAAGAAGTTCCAACTTTCAAAATTGCTTTTCTGCTTTTTCTACGCAACTGCTATTTTTTAAAAATATGAATTTGAAGGCATGAGGAGACAAAAATTTATGGGAAGCTTCAGGATAGAAAAATAAACACTTTGGTGAAAGAATCGGGCTAAGATCATTCCCGATTCAAAAGTTATTCAAGTTTCAGTTTCTGCTTTTTGCCCTATAAAATCTTCAAAGCTAATTTTTGAGGTACTTAAAGGCTCTAGATGGGCCTGAAAATTGGCAGAAAACAAAAGTGGTTAGCCTTTAGGCCCCACTTTTGGGCACTTCATTTTCGCAAGAGCTTTCTGAAAAGGTATTATGTTTGAAGATCCGATGGCCAGATCTTAAGTTAGGGCTTCTGGAAGTTGGTGCATAATTAGAATGTTGTTTTTGGCTCCAAAGGGATAATTGGGTTATTTATGGGGTAGTTTCTAATTTTTGTGAGTAGTTTTTGGGGAAAGAAGATCGCATGTTGCGAAAAGGGGAATTTTTGTAAATTTCTATAATTTGCATGTATTGTAGAACTCGAGGATTTGAGATCCTCTACATGTAAGAATTTCATTATTCTGAATATAATAGTATTCTTTGGTTTTCTGTGTGATTTTTTGTGTCTCGGGTTGCACCCTCATCAATAATAGTCATTGAAGTGATGATATGGTATTGGTGTATTGAGGTGTTTAGTAGTGGTATAATATTTCTAAGAGTAGTCCCCTGAACACATGATTAGCTCCTCTTTCATCTAACATGCTTGTAGATTGATCATGATCCATTATGTGGACATTAGTATATATTCATTTGGATTTGGTTTTAAGATGTTTAGTTGAAGAAGTTCAACACCTAGGATTTGAGTAGTTGGTGTGGTGAACAATTGGTATCATTTTACCAATGGTGGGAGGTTTTATTGCTTGTGATATATTAATGTGTGGGCCAGTTATGGGGACGAAGTTGAAGAACACTTTTAACTATAATTGAGATGCTAATATAAGAATTGTTAAATTTATATCAAGAAGAGAGGGCCTAGATGAAATTGGAATGTTAAGGTCCCAGGCCACAATTATGTTAGTATTCAAGGAAAACCTCAAGGAAATGGTAAAGAATGTGGATCTTAGGGTTAGTCTATTGAAAATATTTGTATTGAACCCATTATATGTGCAATTAGAAGGTAGGATGTGGACTAGGGATGGGAAGAGAAGAGCAAGTGTCAAGGAAAAACAAAATTGGAGGATAATGAAATTGATTATTGATTGAAGAGAATGAAGACCAATATTACAATTTTGAGGATCCTTATAGATATATTAGAGATTTTTTTGCAAGACATGAATATGATTATGTACAACATGGTAGTCTGTGTACACAAGGGCATGTTAGAGATAACATGTAAGTACTATTGTTCCTATATTAGGGTATGTTGACAAGGGAAAAACATAGGGATGTTGTTGTGCATGGTTTAAAATTTCATGGACTAGTTAAAGTGGGTAAGAAATTAGTTGATGCCAAAGTGGAGCTAGAAACTATGTGTAGATTAGGTATTCATAATCATGTGCAAGAATTTTGATAGTTCCAAGGGCATTTCAGATGTGGCTCTAAGCAAGGTGATCATAAGTCAATAAGCTAATATGTTGTTTGTGTTGGATGTTCTATGTGTACATTGAAAATGTGTCCTTTAAAATAGTTAATATAAAGTCCTTGTGTTAGTTATTGGCATTGATATGCCCTATTAAGGGTTGCTAATGCAATTCACTTTTGTTAATGATATTTGTTTATATGTAGTGGGAATATGGCTCTATAAATAGATCCCCAATATCTATAATTAAAAAAAAAAATTATAATGGTGTTTCAATTGTGAATCAATCAATAGGATATTGTAATAATGTTGTTTATGAAAGAAGAGAGTGTATTGAAAGCAATATTATGAATGCAAGGGAGAGGAACTTTTACCTGTGAAAGAAAAATTCAAAATATTTTAAATTGATTATTATTTATAAATATATTATAATTTATTGACATGTGAAGCATTTCTTCAATAGTAATTTAATATTAATATCATCAGGATATCTACAAACCACAATGTAAACACACAAGAAATTATGCCATGAAGAATATCTATGAAAGAATGTATGTGTAACACCCTTTAAAATATTGACCTCATAGAATAGAGTTTAAAAAAAACTGATTATACTTTTTAAAATATAAGTAGATAGAAATGTCGGGCTTCTCACAAAAGATCATTAAAAAATAATTCTTGGTGTATATAGAGAAACCCAACACCATAAACAATTAGGTCAAGCTCAATTCTTAAACTAGAATTCTAGATCCCCTTAATTCTTAATTCTAAAATTATGAAAATTACAATTAAAATATTCAAATGTTCATCTTGCAATCTAAAAAATTGATCATATAAAAATGAAATCCAAACGTCAACTCAATGATAACTTTAAAAAACCCCCCTCAAAAAAAGATATAAAATCTCGATGAATCTTTCATTTTTTTAGGAAGATATTAATTTCTATTGGCAAATCTTTCTTTTTTTTGAAAAAATATTAATTTTATTGACGATTTTTTACATCACTAAAATTTTGTATAAAATAGGGACCTAAGGGTGGAAATTATCAATGGATTTAAGGGGTAGACTATAATATTTACTTGTCACCATTGTTTTAAAATATAATCTAGTGGTCCTCATTGTATTCTACAAAATAAAATGTACCCACAATCTATAATTCTCATGGGGCCTAAAATTTCTTTTGGATCATTGATCTAATGACCCTCATTGTATTCTGCGACGTAAAATGTACCCATGATCTATAATGCTCATGAAACTTGAAATTGTGGGCCCCATGAGCATTACAAATTGTGAGTACATTTTACCTTGTGGAATACGAGGGTTGGATTAGATTAATTGTAAACCAATGTTGAAAACTAAATATTGAAAATATGGTTCTAAAGCAACTAACAATTATGATATACTATTGGAAGTAATATAGATTTCTACTATAATTTATACTAGCACTTGCACCTAAAGAAGGTTCACAGTAGAAAACTATATGTGTGCTAATATGGTAGAGAGTACGTGTTTGTGCATGGGTGCATGTGGATGTCTTGTGCTGCAAATTCTAGTTGTATGTCGTTGGATTAAACAATTAATAATAAAAAAATTAAGTATTAACTAATTTTAAAATATTTGCATACAAATTTAAAACATAAGAAAGTTGCCATCAAATTGACAAAAAAACATTGTAAATGGAAATAGAATGTTCCATCCAATTGAAAAATCAATATTTATCTACTTTTACATGATAAATGAGATTTTGGAGGCTTTCACCTCACACTATATGTAGCTTATTGGTTAAAAAGTTAGACGAATCTATCTAATCATGTATTAAATATAAGCAGGTAGTCAACTGGAATCTAACCGAACTGTGTCAATGCCCACTGCAGGGCGTGCAATGGAGCTCCCCACATTTAACGGCTACAAATACGAGCTTGCAAACCGGAGGTTTTATTGACCTAAACTTGGGATTCTCCAAATGCACAGCACCATAAGTTTGTCAGAATAGCCGACAGTAGACAAAGGAAATCATCTGTTACCTACTTTCTCGCCTTAATCAACACGTAAACCTTGCAGTACAGCCCCTGGCTATCCAGAACACTGAATGCACATTTCACCAGAATAACAATAAACTAAAATTGAAACATACATTACCTGGATTTTGTTAATTAATTAGTGGTACAGCACTGAGGTAAAGAAGGAAAGTGGAATGGTAGTTAGGTATTGGCAGAACTGAATATGATTTAGTGGCCTCTTTGCCCATTGCCCAGTCTTTGCTACTACCTAAGAAATCTGTCAGCCAGCCTTTCACATCATTGCAGGCTTTTAGATTACAACAATGTGACAAAAATCCCTCTGTGGGGCACATATTTTTGTGCATTTTGGGGATGGAGAGAGGTGGTTCAGCCAAGTACAGCAAGCCACAGTGTAATGGCTGTGCCAATGGTCAGACACAAACAGTCTGCACGTTGTCATTCTGATTGCTTCCGTTTCACTGTTTTCAAACTTGAAATCATATCATTTCATCAATCATATACAAAAGTGGCAAATAATGGAGTTAATGAACTTGTGTTTAGTCATGAGGAACCCATAATTACTTTTGATTGCTTGTCAGTTTTGTTCCATATAAGTCTGAAATAAAATCAGATTTTATCTTTCTTAACAATCTGACAATACATACATTTAATATAATTATTCTGTTTCTGTATTCAATTGTGTGTAAGTTTTTTTTGTCAGTTTTGTTCGATTTTGAAATAAAATCAGATTTTATCCCCTTAACAATCTGATAATATACATATTTAATATATAATTATTCTGTTTCTGAATTCGATTATGTGCAAGTTTTTTCATCAGAATTCCGGATCACTGTGATCCATCACGAGGAGAGAGGGCTCAAGGAGATCAAAGAGTGTGATCCAAGATGTTGATGAAAAAACTTGCACAAAATTGAATTTAAAAACTGAATAATTACATTCAATATAGATAGTGGAAATCGTATATCGTTAAATACACATATTTGCCAGGGAAAATGATGAGGTCGGTATTGTGCCTCGAACCATTTGATGTTAGGAAAAATAAGGTGTCTCAACTTTTGATTTCTTTTAGCATATTTAATTATTTAATTATATATAAATTTTATTTGTCGAAGATAATTTTAAAAAGAGCCAAAAGTGGAAAGTTGCTATTACAAGTGGATTTTTGCATGAAGGCAATTTCTATTTCATGTTGAGTTTGCACGGAATGTGAGATTTTTGTATTTTGGCAAGTGCAACTTTTGCTCTATAAATATGAGCTTGCTTGAGGAGTTGTAATAGAGGAGAATTTTTCATTGCACATTATGCTATCGGATTTCCCCCAAAAGAGCAAGATGTAATCTCTATGTTAACGTTTCAAGCTTGCAAGTGTGTTGTAATCTTTTGTGTTGCAGATTAATACATTAGTTTGATGTTTTGGAGTGCAGGATTTTTTATTCGAAAAAGTTTTCCCCACGTATATTGTTGTTCTTTCTCTTTTGTTTTTTTTTATTCTTCTTCTTTCTCGTTCTTGAAATGTTAATTTACATATCATTATGCTGTCAAAATTTTCGTAGATTACAAATTACATTATCTTTCCTCTAAGGGTTAATGTGATGGAAATTAAACTATGTTTGTTTCTGTTTAAGGCATAGTAGTATGTGCTTGTATTAGGTTGATGGAATTTGATTTGTTTAAAGAAACATAAGATATTGAAGATGCATACTGGGTCTAGAAGGCTTTTTGAGTTCGTCATTTCCTTTCATTTGGATGGAATGGATTCTCTAATTAGTACAACCCATTGGCCCATCTTCCACGTGTTTGATCCATCTCATTGATAATCTTTTTCTATCGATTAGTGGTTTGGTACTTGCTTGATTTGGGTGGCCAAAATGTCTTTCCCCACTAGATCTTGTGCACCCCAACATTTTTTATTTCTTCCTCCTTCGTCTTATCCTCTATTTCAGGGATGGGGTAGCAGCCCAACTTTTTATAGTTGGGATTGATTGACATTAGTCATGAAAGTGATGTTACACTACATCTCAACTAACTGATTGTTTACATGCATCGGATGCACTTTCAATCCTTAATTCTCAACCAAAAAAATATCAACATAAAATCAAATTCTTATAAGAATTTAATAAAAAAGCTCGTAAATAATATAGAATCCACATTTGGTTCAAACATTACTGTTCAAATGCCAAGAAAGTTAACAGTTAAGAATGAAATAACAAATACTAAACATAAATTTATTATAAAATTCTTACACGCTCCTCCAAAATCATAATTAGAAAAGTTAAATACTGTCATATCACGACATTCAAATAACGTGTACAGAACGGCGTAGGCAAGTTCCAAATAGTGTGGAATAAATCGACTGCATTGGTACAACCGGTCGCTAGGGCAGCGCGTGCGGGTATAATTTCCGCCAGAATATTGGCGGGAAAATAGGTGAGCTTTCGCGCCAATTTTAAAATAGGCGCGTAGATTGACATTGGCATGTATGTTTGTATTGGATAGACATAGGATTCTTGTGTGGCACATAATATCTTTGGAATGCGAGAGACCATCCAGTCTTTCTCATCCTTCTATGTAAAGTGCAAGTTAGAAACAAGTTAATGTGAATCAAAATCTTTTAATAGCAATATGATACTTTTTCCAATGGTCTTATCCATTAAAGTATGGGAGTAAGGGTGGACAAGCAAACCATTTTTTAAAGGTCAAAATCACTTTCGAATTAGATTCAACACTCACAAATGTCTACTCACTATCAAGAAAAAATGTGCATTTGATTTTTGTCAAATTTACTTTGACAATCATTTCATAATTATCTTGAAAAGAGTAGAGATGTGATATTTGTGTAATCAAAAATATTTTGTTAAATAGAAATATATAATTAGAAGTCAAAGTTTTCATGTAGAGATTTGATTTCTAAATTTTTAAATTGCTTTCAGATGTATCAGTATTAAGATTCACAATACTTGGTGAGAGAGGGATCTCACATTAAGATGACTTTAGTGGAGTATGAGAAGGATTGATACAACATTTTGGAAAAAGTTGTTGAAGGATGATATGTTTGTATTTGACTTTATGATTTAGAATTCACTTTGGATGATGTTTTTGTCAAACTATTATATGGTTCTTTTTTCATTGTGATTTTTAACATTAGTAGCAACTCTTAGTGATGCTATCAAATAGAGTTGACTAAGCTATTAGTGAATAAGGCTAATATAGGAGCTATAATGGGAAAAAATCACATACTCATACCTTTTTCCCTTATATTTGGGGCACATCTTAATTGTCTTTTATGTATTGAATAATGCATGTAAGATGGTGTGTTTTATGTAGAAAGTAAATATTATATTCTAGTGTTTCCCTATCATCACTCATCCCCATGGTTAAGATATAATCTCTACATCTAATCATTCACCCTCCTAATTCAAATATGCAAGTGTAGAATTCATCTAGATCATTTTTATAGTCATGAATTGAACCCCAAACCTTTAAATTTAAATTTCTTAGTTTGAGCCCACATTTCCCTCTCTTACTATTCTTAAGTAACCAATTAGAGCACAACTTATTTCAAATTGCATACTTGGGTTTTATATTCAATGGCTAATCCTAATTCAAAAGACTAATCTAGGATATGGAGTTGAGCACATCTAGAATTCAATTTTATAAATTGATAAAAATAATTACATCATCATCTTAGGAACATATTGCATGCTTACTTTTTCTCAACCTTGGTTAATCAACATTGAATCATTCATCTAAGGGTTTGACTAAGGAGAACATGACTCTTGTTATTCATTTTTTTTTTCCAAATATGTTATAAACATTGTTAATTCTCAAGAAGATTCAAAAGCATAGAAATAAAGACAAATAACTTTTGAATAAATTTTTTTTATAAAATCAAATTTGTGAATTATAAGTTTAGATATATGCACCAAGTTTAGGTCTACACATGCATGGATCACCTCCACACTAATGGAAGTGAATCAAGATGGTGAACAACTAGAATTACAAGTCAATGATAGTAATTTATGAGGTCCTAAAATCAAGGCATCATGATGAATGGGTTTCTAACATCTAGGTAATTATATCTTCATCAAATTCAAAGGTAAGTATCCATGTATTTAATTGAGTTTACTTTCTATATTTAATTTCACTAATTTTATTTTAATAATTTCATTTATCAATCCTAGTTGTATTATCTAGGTTAGTTTTTATATTTTGTTAAGCAATAGAGAAAGAGACAATTGTAACCTTGTTAATATAATACATCAAAAATAATAAAGTAATGTGCAACAATCTCACAAATATAAGTGTAGGCATTTTTTGAAGAAGTATTAGGTAAGATACAATATTTTAGAATTATATATATGAAAGTACCATTCCTTTGAATCAATGGTATAACAAAAGTGGATTGCAGAAGAAGAACCATCCATAATAGCAAGTGTGGATAATTATAAATAATAAAGTGATAAGAATCCACCAAGTTATAAAGGGGCACAAGGGAAGTGATGCTAGCCATTGCATCCACATGATAATTATCTTTGTGTAGAATAGTATATATAGAGAAAGAAAGAAAATGATGTAGTGAGAAGGTGAGGTCGCAATATTGTAAGAGTTTATCTTTCTTAGCTTGATAAGTATTGATAACCTATCATATGATTAATTAAGAATCATCATAGATTCAAATATGATTATTTCTAATGGAGAGTGTCAAATGCAATCCAAAAATAAGGGCTTCATATTCAATGATATTATTAGTGCATTGCAAGTTTAGGAAAAAGGAAAGTAGAATCAATTTTCTTAGAGATACCAAGATGACACCATGTCCTAAAAAAATGTAACATCTTGAACCATTAAAGAAAAATTCCCAAGATTTATCATCATCCATGAAGAGGATTTGATTATTAGTGAAAGAATTAAAAAATTAGGAAAAAAATGGAGGGAGCATCAGCTAAATTATCGACTACAATGTGTACCTTAATCACCTTATGAGAGATAAAATTTAGGTCAAAATTAGTCAGAATCCAATTTAGCAAGACATCCCAATAAGTTAGTTTTAGAAAATAAGTGTTTTAAAGGATCAAACTTTATGACAACAAGAATTTACACATTGAGAAGGTAATGTTGTAACTTTTGTGTAGCAAATGCCAAAACTAAACTTTACTTCTCTAAAGTTGTGTAAGAAGTTTCATGATTAAGAAAGGTTCAATTGATATAGTAAATGCCACACTCTCTTCTCTTGTCATCATCTTGCACTAGAAGAGTAGTCAAGCAATGAGATGAAGTATAAATGTAAATAATGAGAGGACATCCCAAAATAGTGGTATTAGAATAGAGGGATTACTCAAATAGTTTTTAAGGTCATCAAAATCCTTTTGGCACTTGTTATTCCAAGAAAATGAACATCCATTCTAGGAAGATATTTGAAGGGAATGGTATGATCTTCTAATTATGTTATGACTTAATGAATGGCCTAAATCTTCCCTTGAAGGCTACAAAGTTCAGAAATATTTCAAGGTGGTAGCATATTGACAACATAATCTATCTTTTTTAAAGTGTCAACCTCAATGCCATGATGATATGTAGAAAATCTAAAATAAACCCACTATCAACACCAAAAAAACACTTCTAAGGGTTCAAACACATGTTGTATAGATAGATAAATTTGAAAATAAGACAAAGATTAGGTACATGCTCTTGGTGAAGAATGAAGCCAAAATATCATCAACATAATATTTAAAAATGTTATGGATAGTCATGAAAGATTTGGTCCATGGATTATTGATAAGGTGCACCAATATGTTTTAGACTAGAGGGCATGACCACATAACAAAATGTTACCCACAAAATTGTAATTTTTTTTTGTATTATCAAAGGGATAAATAAGAATTTGGTTGTAACCTAAGAATCTATCCATAAATGAAATAGGTTCATGACATGCAATTGAGTCAACAATCATATTAATGTTAGGAAGTGGGAAATATTATTTAAGAGAAGATTTAGTGATCATAAAATTTAATACAAATGGGAATGTGGCCATCAAATTTAGCGATAATGATAATGTCAAAAAAATTAGATGTGAATAATCAATGAGGTGGATAAATCCAACTTTAAGAAGCTTTTCAATATCACCCTTAACCATGAGAGTCACCGTAGTCCATGTATTTTTAATTTTTCTTATTTTACATGGTGTGAGTCAAGATATAAAACTTTGTTATGGACCACAATGTCAAATTCAATGCTATTCATATATTTATATGTCCAAAAAATATATCTCGAAAATCATGTAAGAGCTAAGAATATGAAGATCATTCTTTTGACAAGAGCCATTTATTGATCTTAATAGACTTTGGAGGATCACGAGGATCCATGGGAACATCAAGAAATTATCCCAAAATTTAAGAGATTACTATGTGTAGACGGAGGAAAAATGGTTCTGAAATCTTATTAGATTAAGATTCAGCTTTCCAACATCCTCAATGAAGTTACCTGCAAAACACACACATGCAAAAACAAATATCTAATCTTAGAAACACACATGCATACTAACAGGGATCTACTCCATTTATTTCCTACAATAACAATCTTGTGTTTTATAAATAGATGCTCTCAGTAGCACACACAAGACATTATGATTATAGATATGAGAGATATTCTAATGAAGTTAAAATGAGATAAATGCAAAATATTAGTGATAAATGCGAAATATTAGTGATAAATGCAAAGATACTATGAGAAAATAGATATCAAAAAGATTTCAAAACTAAGAGTACTCAAAGTGGATGCAAATATAATTAAAAAGCAAAGAAGGTTCATGATCCAAAGATGAGAGAGAGGCTATGTTTAAATAGGCATCCTCGGGGTGAATCCAGATTTCGAGAGAAATATGAGATAAATGGTTATGTGGAATTTTATGAATATTTCATAAATGCATGAATGAAATTAGTGAATAGATAAATGATAATGATCTAAATGATTATGTAAATTATTATGCAAATAGAGTTTATGAATATGGATAAATAATATTTTAATATTATAGATCTATAAATGATTAAATGAGATGGATAAATATTTATAAAATGGTTATGCATTAAATATGAATATGAGATGAATTATATATAGAATGGATAATGGTACTAATAATGGATCGACATATTGATAAAACTTTTAATATTATTAGAGGAATTTTTTTTGTGTCTACACTATGTTCTTTAGCATCAATAATAGATAAAATATCAATATAAATCTCAAGAGATAGAATATGTACATTATATAACATGACGGGTTTACCAAAGTATACATGTGCTTTGAGACAATAAGAGAATCAAAAAACACAATGATACAAAGGCATATCAACATATACAATAATAAATTCAATTAGAGCTTCATTAATAGAGAAGAAATCTAAAGCTAGCATAGATGATTGAAAATATTCTATAATTAAGCTAGGATGTAACAAAGGTAGAGAAGAATTAGTAGAAGAAAAAATAATAGTACAACAATTTAAAGTTATGATAGAAAGGTTTGAAGCGGTGAGGAGGTCAATAATTAAAGCTCCACAATAAAGAGATCCAATGTAGGTTCTAAATAATCTCGATGCCTTGTTCCTTACAACCTAGACCATTACCTTTGCATCCACTTTTTGAAGACATTTTAATTTCCAAGACCATAAAATAATTGTTAACTTGGAAAAATATAGATGATTCCTATTAGTATCATGTTTTATATGCGCTATGTAATCAAATGATTTGGAAGATGAAGAATTATCATTAGAATGATTAGAAATTTGTGATATAGAAGGTATATAATATATTTTTGGGATATTGAAGTGAGAGAGATCATCTTTTTACTCACCCATAAAAGAGGTATTGAAGTCCAATAATCTATAATCATCACCAAGACATGCATTAGAAGAAGACAAATGAAAATGTACCACACCATCAACAAAAGGTGACGATAGCATAAGTTATTTAGGTGAATACGAGGGAATGAGATTATGAAGAGTGGAAGATGTAGAAGAAAGATAATGATGACCAAGATTCATTTGCTAACAATATTGTAGAAGATTTGGATTAATCTTTTGTGTAAATGTTTTATTGTTATTAATGAACTTAATAGATATATGTAGGGTGGATGGAACTACACTGATAACATGAATTGATAGCCTATCCAAGAGGAGATTATAGGAAATAATTCCTAACATCACATGAAATACTGTAGGTAATATAATAGGTCCTAGCTTGATCAACAAAGTTATGGTTCCTAGAATCTAGTGACTAATATTATCAAAACCCTTGACATAATTATTTGTAGGAGAAATGGAAGATGTATCAACATTAATATGATTCAAAATATCTATGCTACATAAATTGAGAATAGAAATATTTCAATGATGGTATTTTTTCTAATGGAGTTTTATCGAACAATGATAAGGAGAGGTTTATTTTGTTGTTAAACCTTGATAGTGGAAGTTCAAATGGTTGAAAATTAATATTAGTAGTACTAATATACATATAGTCTAGTGACATTGGTAGAAGATGAAACAAAAATATTCTACAAAGCTTCTTGAAACATGTCATGATAAGAAGGAGAAGTCCCAAAGAGATATTTTAGCTTGGCTAACTTGAAGATACTCAATAATATGAGAATCTCTAGTATTTTTAATGGGAATATGAGAAGTTAGAAGAGTGGGAGCTAATGTAGGAAGAGAAACAAGAACACGAGTGACCTATTTGTTTCTATGAGTTTTATATATGTGGGTTACCACATGGAAGTTAGTATGCATAGGCATATTATACTTTATAGAGTAAGCAATTCAAGTATATAAATTAGAATGTTAGGGATTAAAAATTATAGATACCCAAAACAATGATAGTAGGATGAGAAGGTTGGAATAAGCTAGGTACCCCATGTACAATTATTTTAAGTTTTTGAAGCTCTTTTATAAAGCTATAAATGAATGTAGTCTCAATTAGATATTGAGAAAAATAATGAGATGATATAGAAATATAAGATGTTAATTTATCAGGTGAAGAATGAAAAAATATATGAATGAATTCATCCAATACCTCATCTAACATGTCAAATTCATCTTTAGAAAAGGTTCTATCAAAGGTATTGAAGGTTTGAAGAAATAAATCTAACATTATTCTTCAAATTTTCAATGAATCTTAGATTCACCAAAATACAATGTCAAAAATTGTTTAACCAAGAATGTACTTTCTTTCTTTAGCTAGCTTTCTTTCTTTAGCTAACATTTTTGAACCTAAACTAAAAGAGGGGTAACAATTTATTCAAACCAAAATAAGTAATACAAAGCAAGGGGGTTACACATCCCTATCAATCTCCACTAATTGGTCCAACTTTTGAACCAAATCCAAGGGTAATTGGCCCATGTCCACAATATGCCAATCATACAAATGATCAAAATCCCGTTTAGCCAAACAATCCACAACCCCATTCCATTCACATGGAATATGACAAAAGGAAACAAAATCAAAGGAAGCACTCAAATGAAGAATCTATTTTATAATAACTGCCAAATGCCAACTAACATCCTCTAATTGTTGCCTCTTCAACAAGGTCACTACCACCTGAGAATCTGATTCACAAATGATTTGTCTCCACCTGAGAGCACAACCACGCTCCATAGCACAAAGAATGGAAAGAGACTCCATGACATTGTTAGTATACCAACCCTTATAAACAGAAAAGATAAAATCGACAGTCCCAGAACTAGTCTGTCCAACACCTCCAATACCAACATGGCTAGGATTTCCACACAAAGAACCATTCGTGTTGATTTTCAGTACACCCTAGGGAGGAGGGCACCAACACCCCTCCCTATTTATCTTTCGAAGGGGATGACAACATCTATTTCTCTTGATCTGACCAACACTCTAAGCAGCCCCACTTTGAAGAGGCAGATTGAGATGGTTACAAAAGACAATCTCCCCAAGGTCCACTCCCTTAGACAAGTCACACCTTGTCGCAATAGTTTCTCCCACCAAATGAAGAACCCTTCACCACAAGTGTTGAATAACCAACTTCATGTCTTGAAAAATCCTATGATTCCTCTCCAACCAAATATGCCAGATAATAAAAGTAGGACCAAGATCCCAAGTAACCTGAAGAAAAGAGGTCTTAACAGGGGCCTTCCCCCACCAAGCAAAGAACTCCACCAAAGAAGAGTCATTCCAACAAGACTGATTCCACACATCCCACCACAGGTGCCAAATCCTCCTAGCAAAGGAACAATGGAAGAAGAGATGAGAGACATTCTCTTCACTTTTTCCACACAAAACACACATCGAGGGACCCTGAAACCCTCTCTTGAACAATTTATCCCAAGTAAGACATCAGTTCTGGACCACCATCCATAGAAAAAAATTGCACTTGGTCCAAGAAATTTTATTCCAAACTTGATTCCACCAAGGGACCTCAATGTCTCCAAACACCTGCCTAAGCAATACTCCATAACCAACAGAAACAAAATACTTACCAGATAAATCACTATTACTCCAAGCCACAACATCCTGCCCCGCCAAGGAATTGCATTCCCGAAATGCCAGAATCTAAGCCAACTCTTGCCTATCCTCCTTAGATCCTCCTAGCGGCCAATCTGAGGAGTGCTTCCATCTAAGGCTAGCAACCAAACCAATATTCTGAACTAACTTGTAATGCTCAACCATATTGCAACCCGCAACAGTAAAATGATCACAAAGAGATTGGAGGTGAGGGTTTGTTGGAAGAATGGGAGGGTGACCATCCCAAGAATCCCACCAAAAAAGGGCTTGAGAATTCGAATGACATATCCAAAAGAGCCCCTTCTTAACGAACTAGGCCCCCAATTTGAGGGTATTCCAAATCATATATCCTCTTCCATCTAAAGGGAAACAGGGAACATTAAAAGTGTTCACATCCTTGAGATACTTATGGGTAAGAATACGAGCCCAAAGTTGATGCCGACTAGTACACCAACACCAATATAACTTGGCTACAAGAGCTTTCCCATTCAACACAACATAACGCAAACCAAGGCCCCCCTCCTTCTGTGGCATGCACACTGTATCCCACTTAACAAAACTCCACTTTGTCGACTGCAAGTTTCCACTCCAAAGAAATTGCCAAGAAAGAGCATCAAATTCCCTTAGAAAATACAAAGGAGCCACTTGAACAAAACCCTTGTAGATAGGAAGGGCCTGGATAACATACTTCAAAAGTGTCACCCTCGTAGGAGTAGAAAGCCAATGATGAGTCCAATGATTGGCTTTACTACGTAACTTATCAAGCAAATTTTTCCAAGAAGACCTGGGTTGTCTACCAATAGCAAGAGGAATTCCCAGATAGACAAAGGGACGAGACCCAATCTGAAACCTCAAAATATCAGCTATCCACCGTTGAATAGCTTGAGGAGTATTAAAAAAGAGTATAAAAGACTTATGCTCATTGACTTTCTGACCTGAAGCAGCAAGGTAAATATCCAAAGCCTGCCTAGAAGAAATAGCCTCCTAAAGGCGAGCCCTCCCCATAAGAGAAGTGTCATCCACAAACTGAAGATGAGAAAGTTGTGGAATCCCATTGCCCCAGCACCAACCATGAATCCTGGCCTGGGAAACCCATGACTTCATAAATCTACCCAAACCCTCAGCCATAATAATAAAAAGAGAAGGAGAGAGAGGATCTCTTTGGCGAAGACCCCTGGAAGCCAAAAAGAGCTCTGAAGGTTCCCCATTCATAAGAACAGAAAAAGAGGAAGAAGTAACACAACTCATAGTCCAGCTGACCCAATCCGAACTAAAACCAAAGCCTAAGAAAATTCTCTGTAAAAAATGCCATTTAACTCTATCATAAGCCTTGGCCATATCCAACTTGATGAACATAGACTTCTCCTTGGAAGTCGCTATAGAGTGGATGACCTCAGAGGAAACCACCACCTTGTCCCGGATCTGTCTACCAACAACAAAACCTCCTTGCTCCTCAGAGATAACAGAAGGAAGACAAACCTTGAGTCTCTCAACAATCAATTTTGTAATAATTTTATACACCACATTACAAAGAGCAATTGGTCGAAAGAATTCAAGCTGATCCGCACCTTCCTTTTTAGGAATAAAAACTAAAAAATTAGAATTCAAAGCACGAAGCATCTACTTACTGCGAAGAGATTCTCGAGCGACCTCCAACAAATCCAAATTTATAATATCCCAAAGTTGCTAAAAAAATTCAACAGGAAAACCATCTAGCCCAAGGGTTTTACCTTTATTCATCCCAAAAACAACCTCTTCCAATTCTTTCAAAGAAATTGGGCGAATAAGGAGATCATTCATCTCTTTGGAGATCAGAGAGGGGACACAAGAAAGGATTGAGTTATCCTCCTCTTTAGCAGGGGGCAAATCCTCAGAAAAAAGAGCAGGATAAAACTGTCTAGTCTCACGCGACAAAGCCTGCAAAGAAGAAATATGAATCCCATCCGCATTAACCAGTGAGGAAATACAACCTCTATTGTGACAGACCTGCACATAATGATGGAAGAAAGCAGTATTCTTGTCCTCTTCCTGAAGCCAATCATTTCGAGCCTTCTGCTTCTAGAAGATCTCCTCCCGAAGCTCCCATTCCTCCACAACTCTTGCAGCCTAAGCTTCCGCTTGACCTAGAGCATCCGAAAAAATGAAATCCTAAATTTGGCGAGTGATCATATCAAGGCTTTCCTGAGCACTCTTCTTCATAACCTTAAATTTCTAAACTCATCGTATTCCATCTCTTAAGGTGAAATTTAACATATTGAAGTTTCTTAAAAAACGTGTACATAGTCATACCATAAGTAGGGCTACCATCCCACCACCACTAAGCCATAGTATCATGCAAAGAAGACTCCCAAAGCCACATAAGCTGAAACTTAAAAGGAGGATTCTTGGGAGCAGTAAAATGGGAGACAGACAATTTAATTGGCCAATGATCAGAACCCCTCCAATCAAGAATCTCATAACCAATAACCAATCTACCTCCCACCCAAAAGCAGGAGACAAGAAACCTATCCAACTGTTCTGAGATCGCTTCCTCTCCACTTCGTCTATTATTCGAAGTGAATATCCCATTAGAAGGCTTAACATCATTTAAAGCAAGAAAATCCACATTCTCTCGAAAAAGAACAACAGCAGGCCCAAGCCAAGGCAACCCACCTCTTTTCTCCTCCAAACTCAACACAACATTAAAATCTCCAACTAAGATCCAAGGAAGGAAAGGATCACATGATTGAACATATCTTATATGAGCCCACAATTGAATTTTTCCACGAATATCAATCAGAGCATAAACATTAGTAACCAAAAAGGTCTCGCATGCTTCCAAAGAAGAGGCAGCAATAGAAATAGTAGAGTGACTGGAAATCCACCAAAGAGGAGCAATATTTCTAGGGTCCCAAAAGAGAGCCAAACCCCTAGAACTCCCCTAAGCACCAATACACTGACACTGACCAAAAAACTAGAGACGAGAAGCACACTGAAGCATATAATCAAGTGAAAGTTTAGTCTCTTGAACATAAACAATATCTGAAGAATGGGTAGCAACCAGATCGTGAATAGCTTGTTGACGAGGAGTTTTATTCAACCCCCTTACATTCCATGAGAGAAAAATCATGGAGGTGATGGTGAAAAGTGAGCATCAATGGGTTTAATAGACCCAGATTCCACCAACAATTCTCCAGTACACCTAATCTTCTCAAGATCCTTCTTGCGGCCACGTTTAGCAGAGTGCTCAGGCTGTCCCTTCATGATCGTGCATTGTTGCACCCCCAAGACTAGAGAAGACCCCTTGCTCTTGCCAACAACTAGCCCCTCCTTTGCCAAATCTGCCAATATAATATCATCATCATCATCATCCTGCATATGATCATTCAGAGTTACCAAATGATCATACCTCCTTTGGGAAACCTAAATATCCTGATTGGAACCTTGGCCCAGCTCCATAACACCACCCATACCAACAACATGAGAAGGCACATCTGATGAGATTCCCTCCTCCAAGGTTGAGGTGTTCAACACCTCAAACCGATTAAAGTCCTCTTCACTCTTCCTATCCTTGAAAGATCTCTTCTGACCACGATCCTTAGCCCTCTTAACCAACACAAAGCCATCTTGATCTGGCTCACCCTCCATCATAGAAGATTTTCCTTTATCCTCCCTAAAAAATTTTGGAGCCGAAGACAAAGGGGAAGAATTAGAAGGAGGAGTCTTCTTAATCCTAAGACATTGCTTCTGAAGATGTCCATACTCATGACACATCTGACAACAAAAAGGAATAGACTCGTAATCAAGTTGTTGAATCCAATACAAAGAACCAAGGAAAATTTCCAGAGAATACGGTAAGGGGTTATTCGAATCAACCTCCACACAAATCCGAGCAAAATAAATAACCTTTCTTTCAAGATTTTGTTGAGCCACAACAATAGGCTTACCAAGAAGAGCCACAATCTGTTGTAAAATATCTTCTCTCCAAAACTCCAAGGGAAGTCGCGGTAGACGGACCCAGATAGGAACCCTCGATGAAAATTCTTTAGGTGTGTTGAAACCCATATGCCAAGGTTTTATAAATAATCCAACATGATTATAAAAGTAGGTCCCTCCCTCAAAAACCCTATTCCTATTAGCCATATTGGAGAAAACAACCACAAAATAGTTGTTTGCAGCTACCATTAGGTCCATGTTGCCCTCAACCTACCATGTACGCTTGATCCAAGCATCCATAGCCAACAGAGGAATACGGATTCCAAGAAATTTATAGATTAACGCATGCTTGTTCCAGTACAAAACATCATCAACCATAGAATCAGGAGAAAGAACCAAGACTAGATGATCCCAACTCGTGGGCAAATAGTAGTTCACTTTCTTCAGCTTAGGGCCATCCCCCACATAAAATGACTCAGATTGTTGAGCATTCAACCCCGAAGAGGATCCCTTATGACACCCACCATGATCAACCACCACCAGACTGAAAGAAGCCCGCTGCTCTGCCATCATCCAAACAAAAGAACCCCCTGAAAGCACAAAGAAACCTCAAACCCAATACAACACCAAGGAAATAAGAAAGAAAAGACAGAGAACCCCCCTGCAAGCAATAACAACCCCCCACAGAAGAGTGCAGCCAAAGGACACGAAAAACACCTCATGCAAGGGCCCCCAATGGAGGAACAAGGAGAACCTGCGACCTGTTACAGGCCATGGGCCTCCAAGCCCGCACATCCACACACAACCATCCTTCCTCTCAGTTTGAACCTTACATTAGGATAAAACAAGTTTTTTGGAATATTTTATTCTATTGTCCTATTGTAGAAAGAATAAAATTATACTATAATTTCCCTAAAATATTTCAACATGTAAAATAATATCTCTTACAAAGCTAAAACATGGAATTGGGTTGTAAAATGCTAATTTATAAGAAAACAAAGTATAAAAATGATAAATTGAATTCAAAACTATACCTGATAAAAATAAAGGAACATAACACTAGAGGATGGAGCTCTATATCTAGGATGATTATAGTAATGCATGGATGTTTGTGTGATCCACTATAGTACACTTTACATGTCATCTATAATACACATTATCATTTAAAATACTAGTAAAATTTAGTTTTGAGACCTAAAATGGCCTATTCTAAACATCGAGAAATAGACAAAACAAGATAATGATAAATATATGTAAAAATAACTTAAAATAGAGCCAAATGACAAATGTAGTTATTTTCAAGAAGTGTGATTGAAAAGAGGGGGTTAGAAGAGTGTAAACCTCCATGTGAGAATAAGAAATCAAATAGACTATAGCTAGGGAGAAAAAAAGTTTGTGACTTCTCGAGAGCTTTCCAAAAATGGTCAAGATCCTATTTTGGTCTTTCAACCTCAATGGGTAGTCAAATAAAAAATAGGAAAATGTGTATGTGTGCTTAGCCTAAGTTAATCTAGTAATAATAATAAAAAAATATGAAATGAAGCTATGAATATCAAATCCTAAAAATACAATGATTGATAAACTACTGTGTGTGTGTGTTTGTAATTAGATAAAAGGGTGGTGATATTCACCAAGAGATTTTCTAATGTAAATGTAGAATGAAATGATAAAAGAAAGCCAATAGTAACAAGTAGTAAAACAATATTACCAACATGATATAGAACAAAGAAATGAACAAATGGAGTTGTCAATGGGATTCCAATAGAATGCATCCTTAGCAACCTTAAAAAATTGAGGTAAGTTCAACCAATTATAACTAAGAGAAAGTTCTCATTTTTGGAGATGGGAAGCCAAATTAAAAGATAGGTTTATCAACAAGGTCTTAAACATTACTTGTAGGATAATACATGACTAAGTATAATGACCCTTACCTCTATGGAATTTGCAATATACTTAGTCATTATATGTCCTATAAAGTGAGTTGTTGGGATCTAATGGATAGATGAGAGGGAGTGTGATTAAGTTACACTTAATAAGATTTGAAGAGAACTATCCATGTATTTGTGAATCTTAGTGAACCTCCTATAAGAATTTGATTTGAATGAAGGAAAGGTAGAAGTATTAGTAACTTGATGAAAATTTTCCTTCTTGTCATCACCCTTTGTAAAATTGTTTGAATTTTGATAACATGAGGAGAATGATTATATATGTTAATGTGATGACCCATAGTTCAAAAAAAATCTTGCTAAAAATTTGGATTCTATAGTTTTTATGTGTGCACACAAACTATAAAATATGTAAAGCTATTTATAAACACATTATCTTGAATTGGTTTAAAAAACCATTAAAAATGATGTTTTACAATTTAAAATGTGTAGGGGAGTAATTATATTAGAGTATAATTATTTAAATATTCTTACATAATCACTAATAAGTTCATCTATTATTGGGTACATTCAAATAGATCAAAATTTTGACTCTAAGGCCCATAATAACCTTGAATAGAAAGTGAAAATAGCCACTTAATAACATGATATTTTAAGTTTTGTGCAAAAAATATAGCTTATTATTTATCATAAATATAGAAGGTATACACATATGTCTATAAAAGATCTCAAATGTGTTTTTGTGTCACCTTTTCCTTCATACATTGAAATTTTTGGTACCAAAAATTCCAAGGGAGAGGGTGCATAAAAATATCACGTGATAATGATGTATATCTAGCATCCTTTAATTCCTCACTTTCTTTTCTATTTGGTTTAGTATACACTCTCTTATCTACTTTATCTATCTTATGAATTAGTACCTTTAGGCTAGAAGATTGAATGGAATTTAGTGAATTTTAGGGGCCACTTGTCTATAGGAATGGATGAGAGGATGGAAAAGGTGATAATATGGGAAAGGGGTATTGGACATGAAAGATGATGATGGCCATGGAAGAGCGTGGATGCAGAGATAGAATGAGGGATGCACATAGAATGGGATGCAATGGCATGACTAAGAGGAGTGGTCATAGGTTGGATAGTGGTAGATGAAATAGGAATAAAGGTATAATAAATCATAGGGATGAAAGTATCTCAAGAGATGTTTAGTCAGGAGAGAGGCCCTATAGGGGGTGGAAGATGGATAAAGGAAAGACACTATGTGGTGGTACACTAGTAGAGGTAAAGTTGGTACAATGAGGATGGATAATGCTAGTTGAAGGGGTAATTATGGAAGATGGATCAATGGTGGAAGAGGGGGAGGATATGGATGCAAAAAATAGAGATAAATTTAGTACTAACAACTTTCAATATCTCAAATACATATGGTTTTTTGATGATCACATTGTGAATCATATTGATTAGTTGTGTTGGATTCTAATGTTTTCTAAACTAGCAAGTTGATTTACAAACCTTGGTTGGACACATGAGCGTCATGATCATAATATTGATTATCCTCATGGTTGTTCTCAACGTGATCATCCCAAAGTCTCCTTAGATTGGGTAGCCATATTAATGTTTAAACAAGCACTCCTAATGGAAGAGTAGGATCATGAGTAGCTTGTGGCATACATAAAAGATAGGGAAATAAATCTCTAAAAAATTACTTTTCGATTAAAAAATTAGAAATATTATTGTTATCTTAGATTTGAAAATGAAAACCCTACAAGCATAGTGAAGGGTGGATAAAATATGCAAAGAGATGGCAAATAATGGAGCCTAAACCTGAAAGAGAATATATATATTACTATAATGGTAATGAAAGGCACACAAACCATATTTTTTTTTAAAATAACGAAATAAAAATGTAGATCTAAAACCTTAAGATAGTGAAGGTATAAACCCTAGGGCAGCATAAGATCAGATAGGTTCACCAAAAGTGTTAAGAAAAATAACTCTTCCCTAAGCTTTAATCTAGACTAATCTAATAAGATGCATATACATAAGCACAAATTGACATGGATTGATAATTGATAGTTATGGGAGTCATTAGTTTAGAATTCAATGCTAAGCTAGAATATTAAATGTGATGGATAGGTGTTTTTAGCTCTAAGCTTGATAAAGATGGATGAAACTAGTGTGGTATTGAAAATTGATTTATTGGAAGATTGCAAGTGGATCCTATTTTTTTATGTTTTCACATTAGATTCTATACAAATTTTATGTCTATATATAGGCCTAGTCTACAAATCTAGAATGGAAATTGTGAGTGTATATTTGATCTACTATCCACAAAAATAATCTTGGAATTTATGCATATTTTCTCTTTGGGTTTCCTATTTTTTTTTCTATCTTCTTTACTTTGAAGACTAGCAATATATAAAAATACCTTTTGAGCAAAATCATAGATCAACCCTTAAATAAAGACTAGCTTTATGGTCATCTAAAGGATCAAATACTAGAAGCAATCATGCAGATTCAATCTAAGATATGACGCATAACTAGATTTGTTTTTAGTTGCTCCAAATTGAAATATTCTTCTAAACACTCCTTGAATGTAAATGATTTTTCAATAGATTCTTGTGGATATGAGAGGATGTATAAAATGAATGAATTAAATGACTTTAAATATAAGGGAATAGTAATAAAGTGTACAAATATGTTTTAGTCCTCACAATGGCTACTAAAATATGCAAGATTTGAATAAATTTGAATTTGAATTTTGAAAATTTGAAAGTACTTGATAAGTGGATGTGACACCCACAAGAATGAAACAAAATAACAATATAGTGACTTATGTACATAGGGAATGAATGTCCAATAATGGACAATGCAATAATGTAAATTGTATTTAAAAGTGTGAAAAAATGGATATAGAATGGCCAACAAGTATAAATAGGGATAGCTTAAATTTAAGGAAATGAAACCTAACTTTATAAATTATTATACCATTTATCACTATATAATTATACTAAACCATTTTTCTCAAAATAAATACAAGGCACAAATACAAGTGTAACTTAAAAAATGCAGTCCTTTTGGATTGATAGAAAAGAATAATGAAAGTTTGTTGAACCAAAAGAGGTGAAACCCTACAAATGACCTAATTTTTGGAAATAAATCCCAAAAAGTGGTAGAGAAATCCATATAAATAATAACACAAGCTAACTAAGATTATCCCAAAGAACTTACAATAGAAGAGAGTAGAAAAACCAACTACATATGTGAATAAAATGAACACCTAGGTAGTGTGGTGGATAAATGATGGGTGAAAAGTAGGGAATAAAGTCTAGTAGAGGAATAACACTAGTGTAAGTTGGCTTTGGTATGGATGATGAGGAAAAAATTCATGATAGTGAAGGAAGGACTAGTATGTTGGAAAATAAAATACAAGTAGTTGAAAAAATGAAAATAGAGACTATAGAAGCCATCCAAGGTATTGCAGATGAAAATAAGAGAAATTATTACTAAATATAAACCTAGCAATGAAAAAAATAATACCTTAAAGTTTCATCTTGGACATAATGATGTGGATATCATTATTGTATGTTAAACTATAACTGGTATTCTATTTTTTAAAGAGAAATCCCCACTAAAATACGTTTTATAAATCAAAACTAAATTATGAGAATAAATGTTGGGAAATTGAAACCATAACCTGATAATAGGGAAAATTTATGTCCCCTATATTTTTACTACTCAACATGCTCAAGTAGTTTTATAGTATGGAATGTATGTTCTATATGGGCAACCCTGTTATCTTCAAGCATGGAACTTTGATTTTTACCCTAAAGGGCTATCTCACCCACATTACATTATGTGGATAGAAATTCCATATTTAGATTTGGCATTTTGTCTACTCTTGAAAGATAGTGTGGCTCAAATGGTAAAGTAATATGGTGCAAGCATAACTTAGATAAATTTTCTAGCTTAAGAGTACATCTTAGGGTGTGCATGGAAGTTGATTTGAATAAACCTTTGCTAAAGAATATTAAAATAATTGGTACCATTTTTGAATTGGAACAACTATTAGTGTACTTGAACAAGCCTAATGCATGTTTTTTTGCTAATAAGGACATCTAGTACACCATTCTCCTATTAGGAAAAATATATTCCCAAAACTTCATCCCCTTTAAAATCTCCTTATCCATTCCATCCAAACCACCCATTAGTCTCCTTCTCATAAGGTCACTTCTTTACCTCCACCACAATCTAAACATTTTACTTCCTCCTTTGACTAACTCACTTTCTATGTCACCTACCTAAAATCTCAGGTTCTTACAAAGACACTGTTATGATCAATTGGTGGACAATGGTTAGGAAGATGAAAGAACCTCTAGATCTCCTTCTCTTTCTAAATTTTTCTCTATAAACTATAAATGTTCTCTTTCTCCCTTCCATGTTTCTCTAGACTTCCTTGTTCAAACCTTTGCTTCACTTCCATAAACCTCATGTTAAATATCAAGTTCCTCATCAATCACTTGAAAGTATCATATGAATAATGAACAACTAGTTTCACTTTTCAACTAGTTTGGTGTGTTGCCTCAAGATGATGATAATACCATCTTTGGTTCATCATGGATCACAAGATATGTTTTTGGAATGTAAGAGGGATTTATCTCCTCATAAAAAAATTAGAGTCAAGGAGACCTTAATAAAATTGAAATTTGATACACAACATACATATCATAGAGATGGTAGGGGTGGAACCATTATAGGAATGTTTCCATGGGTTTCTAAATATGTATTTGATAAGGGAAAGTACCCTTCACATTGTTGTGTTTTGGCCCTTACTTTTCTCAACATGTAGCCTATTATATTTTTCTCTATACGAGCATCTAAAAATTCAAAAGAATGAATTACTCTTTGGGATTGGATGTCTAAATTTCTTCCCAACGCTTATTGGATTTTGGGTGGAGATTTCAATATGGTGGAATATCATAAGGACCATAGCTAATTTAATCACTTTAAACTCAACCATGACGAATTTAAAATTAGCTATATTTTCATAGATTTTGTGGGTGTGGTTGATCCCTTTCATGATAAATTCTCTAATGTCAATAACTTGTTCACATGGTCTAGTTGTAGACTTGGAGGGGGTAGGAAAATAAGTAGGATCGATAGATTTTATTTATCTCATAATCTTTAATTGACCTACTTACCTCTTTTGGCACATGCATCCAAGTTGACGTAGACTCTACTACTTTATCTAACCACTTTCAAATATTTTACACAATTAAATTCTCTTAGAAGCTTGCATTAAACTCAATAATTCCCACTTAAAAATATTGATTGTGTTTCTACATTAGTTAGAAATCGGAGCTCCATTCTCAAGCCTCAAGATTAGGAAACATGGACTAAGTGGTGGTGCTTTACTCTTTTACAATATATTAATTTTGTATAATCCTTTGATAAGAAAATGGCTAGGGAACATAAACATAGAGAAAAATCCTTACAAGGAAAACTCAAACATACAAGGAAACAATTAAGTGTAGATCCTAATAACAGAAGGATTCAAACCTATATTGTTGTTATGGAATTACAACTACATAAAAGTGGAACACTAGATAAAGGGCATGGTGCTAAAATAATATTAGAGTATAGTGAATTAAAGAGGATTACAAATGCTCCAAATTTTTCTTTAATTATCTAAATTATAGGCATACAGAGGGAATATGTGCTAGATAATGGATGAGCATGGTTCCTTACACACAAACTTTGTTGAAATAAATATAATGTTCTAGGATTTCTATGCAAAGTTGTTCAAAGAAGAAAATCATTAGATGGATACTCAACAAATTTTAGAAGAGATTGTCAAATAATGCCTTACTAACAAAATTTATCTTAGATATAGCCAATTCTTATATTTTATTATTTCCTTGGAAGAAATTGAACATGCTCTTTTCTCTATGAAACCTAATAAAAGTCTAAAGTTTGATGGGCTTCTAGTATAATTTTATTAGATTATGTGGAAGTATACCAAATATGACTTCTATCTTCTTTATCTGGAAAAACTTCTAAAAGGATTATTAAGCCTCAACATCAACAAAGGTTTTATCAAACTTCTACCTAAAGGGAAAAATGAAGACACCATTTCTAGTTGGCAACCTACTACTTGATTAAATACTTCATACAAAATAATTAGAAAGGTGTTAGCTATTTGGATCGAACTCATGGTGTAGGACATTGTGAGAGTTGAACAAACAAGGTTCTCAAAGGTAGATATATCCTTCATAACTTGATTTTGGCATGAGAAAGTAGTGAATGGGCTCAACAATAGTGTTAAAATGCATTGCTGGTCAAATTGGACTTTCATAAATTTTATGATAGAATACCCTAGAATTTCATCCTTAATATGTTGCAATGGTTGGGTTTTGGGCCTAAAATTCAAGTACACATTTCAATGTTGTTTAAAGATACCAATACTCACCTTGTTATTAATAATTCCATGTCAAAACCTTTTTTTTGCAACATTCCACTAGGCAGGGATGCCCTTTAACTCCATTTTTATGTGTGCTTACAACATATGTTTTAGGTTATCTCATGCAAAAAGATAATCCAAGGAAACTTATATTGGGCATATTAATCCCTCATATGTAGTTATTATCAACTCATACTTTGTTGATGATAGCATGGGCTCAACAATAGGGCTAAAATGTGTTGCTGGTCAAATTGGACTTTCATAAATTTTATGAAATAATACCCTAGAATTTCATCCTTAACTTGTTGCAGTAGTTGGGGTTTGGGCCTAAAATTCAAGTACATATTCCAATGTTGTTCAAAGATGCCGATACTCACCTTGTTATTAATAATTCCATGTCAAAACCATTTTCTTTGAAACATTCCACCAAGCAAGGATGTCCTTTAACTCCATTCTTATGTGTGCTTACAATAGATGTTTTAGGTTATCTTATGCAAAAAGACAATCAAAAGAAACTTATACTGGACATATCAATCCCTCAAATGTAGTTGTTATCAACTCACACTTTATTGATGATAGCATGTTATTTCTACAAAAATTAGAGGAAAAACTGAATAATGCCTTGAATATTCTAAATTTGTATGTTTGGTATCTAGATCATAATTAGTGCACAATAAGATTGAATTTCTAGGTTCTATTCCACAATAGATTCCTAAAGAATAGAAACAAATAAAAAAGAGCAAATCTTGCAACTTCAAGCCAATAATACATTATGCCAAACACGATCTCAAAGACTAATTCATTACATTGAATTCATAATCTTTATGTATTAAGTGTTCTTAACATAATGATCTAACTGAACTTTTTCTTGTTCATATTGTGTTTGTCTTGACCAATTTTAAACTATATATTTTATTAGTGACAACTTTGCTAATGTGCATTGTTCAATAATAAACAAATTATAACTAAAATGATGAGTTCAGAAAAGCCCCAAAATAAAAAATAAAAAATGATTAGTTCAGCAATCCAAATGGCTCCCAAGCCTACGATCAGTTAACATAAACCTTGTGGCAAAGATTCCCACACCTAATATTCCCTTGCTAATTTTCTATGGGCTGGGCATCCACATCGAACGAAAAAGGAAGCTTCTTTACACGTTCCACCTATAAATTTGAATTTAATTAATTTTTTTGAAAAAAAAAAACACTGGTCATCTCCTAACTTGGAAGAGACGCAAATCTCCGCGTTACAGTGTTAGTAGACTTGACCGCCATTTTGACTTCACATCCAACAACTCTCAGGATTGTCTCTGCTTGACTTTGCAAGACACAGTACTAAAAATATAAACAATCAGGTGAATCAAATCAGCGAATGTTTTTACTGTTTTAAACGATCTTCACTTACTCGAAGAAGTTGATCAGACGCCATTGAAACAAGTTCTTGAAAACACAGGAAAAGGATTAACAATACCATCCAAGTTTTCATTAACATTCAGCGAATAAGATGATGATTACAATAACCCAAATCCATTTCTGCTTCACTGTTTACACATTTTGTAAAGGGGCAAGAAGAACGAATCCAAATCAGGGGAACTAAAAAAGGAAGAAGATGGCAAAACCAGGCGATGGCGGCAAGTGATCCTGCGCTTTCTGGGCGCAGGGGGGCAAGTCAAGAGCTCTACTATTCTGTTCTCCTTCGCCTTGGGAGTAGTACATTCCTCAACACCATTGCCGCTCTCTGCGTCGTCGTCACCCGCAGGATTCGAGCTCTCGACCTCGGACAACCGGGCAGTTACTATGGGCCGCACAGCAGGCAGGCTGAGAGCATCCAAACTCCGACCTCTCTTTCGCCGCGCCGTCGTCGTCTTGCAGGCAATGACTTGTTGTTCAGGAGCAGTACTAGAAGAGCTGGGAGCCATTTTCAGGGCCGCTCAGAACAACTTCTCCGACCTTCAATGAAAACGTTCCAGGATATAAAGCAGAAGCAGACAAAGAGAACCTTAAAAAACAGTGTAGGTCGAAAGAAGTTCAGGCCCTGCTTAAAGCCGCTTCAATTCGAATCAAAACGTCGCCTTTAGCAGGTCTGGCCGAAAGAAAGATGCGCCCACCTCGGAGAAGCTTCGCTTTGTTAGATGTCGGTCACTTTTCCTTTTCCTACAATCAGTCGCTCCAAAGCAAAGATTCTGAGAAAGATATCTTCAGGCAGGCACCACCGCTGGTTAAAGAAAAGCACGAGAATGGCGAACAAACGAGCGGGGAAACAAAACTGGCAGGGACTGTGCAGCAATGCACGGGCTATTGCTGAGCTCCTCCTAAAAAGGCAAAATAAAGAAAGCTAAAAAAGGCTTTTTTTTTTCGGTGCCCGGTGGCCGTGGGGGTCGTCGGGCTGAGAAGCCAATTTAATGGCGTTTCTGTTTCTCGTTTGTGTTGATTTATGAAGACGGCGGGGAGTCGTGACAGGTGGTTATGTCAGCGCCGCCAGAGGGAAGAGAAATGAAAAAGAAAGGGGGAAAAGGGTTTTGGAGCATCGGGTGCTCTTGTCGGTCATTTAACGCGTCCGCGCCGAATTGTAAATGTGATGTGGATCGCCATTGATGACTGATCATCATCATCACTCCATCCATGTTACCATCATTTCTAGCCTGACTCCACGGACACCCATCATCACTTAATTTCAAATCTAATTGGGATAAATTCTATATTATTGGGGTAATCAAACTCATCTTGGATCCTCTTTCAGCTTGTCCTTTTCCTCAGTCAAAACAAAACAAGCATTGCAACTGAGACGTGTTTTTTTCTGACCTTATCCATCAATCCCCATTGCAAGTACAACTCCTCCTTAGCTTATGGACTCGTTTTAACTTTTTGGTTGTATTTGTTTTAGCCTGTGGCGAGGATCCAAATTTTGCTCACAAGGTTATGGGATCCTGATTTTTATGTTTTGGGAAACTATCTGTTGGATTTTGTTGCTTATAAGAAATATTTGGATAGTGGAGGAGTTTTGAGTGATGGTCTGGTTTGAAGATTTGGGTTTTAAGTGTGATATTATTGGAGTTTTTGTGTTTCGTGTTTGTTTGAATGCTGATGAAATGTTAATAGAGAGAATTGATTGTTATATTGGAAAAAAGACATTGTGAAAATGGTTGAAGATGACAAGGGATTGCATGGAATATTTTCATAAAGTCTTTGTTCGAACTTTTAGATATCAACATGATTTGGAGTTTTGAGTGATGGTCTAGTGCTTGTTTGGTTTGAGAATTTGGATCTAAGTGTTTTAAATTATTGGAGTTTTTGTGTTTTGTGTTTGTTGGAATGTTGAAATGTTAATAGAGAGAATTCGTTGCTTTATTGGAAAAAAGATATTGTGACAATGGTTGAAGATAGGATGGTGTAGAACATTTTCATAGTCTTTGTTCAAACTTTTAGATATCAAAATGATTTGGAGTTTTGAGTGATGGCCTAGTGCTTGTTTGGTTTGAAGATTTGGGTCTAAGTGTTCTAGATTGTTGGAGTTTTTGTGTTTCGTTCTTGTTGGAATGATGATGAAATGTTAATAGAGAGAATTGATTGTTGTATTGGAAAAGAGACATTGTGGGAATGGTTGAAGATGACAAGGGATGGTATGGAACATCTTCACAAAGTCTTTGTTCAAACTTTTAGACATCAAAATAATTTGGAGTTAAGTTTGGTGAACTCAACATTTTGTGCAAGCATTGAGCACTTGCTCACCCCTACAAATGCACAAAATGCCCCAACAATACACTTCTTCCACTTAGTGGACTTGTTTTTCCATCTTTTAGAGGTTGGGAGGTTGTAGGAAAATCATGCGTTGCTTTTCCATATTGGGGAAGGTAGTAGCTCTCATTGTAAGGTAGTGGTAGACTATTCTGGGATGGTTGCAAATGTGTCACACCTTGTTTTTGGATCAAGTTATTTATATTTTATTATGAATATTTTTCTTACTAAATAAAAGTAATCAATTGGACTACAACATATGGGTTTATTGGAAATAAATATCTATTTCTAAAAATTGATATTTGTTCCTATAGATATCCATTCTTTAAAAAAAAAAAACCCGTCACTTTTACCTCAAGATTGCATGGCTTTAGGATTGGGATTCCCAAATATGCTTTATTTTATGTAACTCACTAATAGATCTTTGTCAATGGAGTTTCACCAAATTTATCATTGAATTTTTGTGTCTTATCATCAACTTGATTTGAAAAGATGAAAAGGGTTAGTAGAAAAACTATTAAGATATTAAAAATATATATTTTTAATTAATATTTATATATTTTATACATTGCATCTAAATGCCTAGGCATTAAAATACCCAAATGTTTCAATCTATGTGAGTGATGCAACCAATTCACAACATAATATTTAACATAAATGTTGGAAATAGAAAAAATAGAAGTACAAAGAATTGAATTAATTTTCCTTCATTATCCTTCTTCCAATCTACTCTACAACTGAAAATAAAACCCCTTATAACAATAATTCAAAATTACCTTTTTTGACAATTTTTTACAAAATCTTGAATTTGTCATTTTTGTTAATTTTGCATGCTTATCCGCACGATTGCAAAAATTACTAATTATTTAAAGCTAAAAATAGTAACACTATTTGTCAACTCAAAAATCTAATTAAAAGTAGGAATTAAAAAATAACTAACAATTACAAATTGGGGAAATCTTGAAAAAATACTAAAAGTCTAATTTGAGGCCTCAAATGAAGGAATTTGGTTCCAGAAAAGTGTAGAGACGTGGTCCAATTGAATAACTTTGATTGACAATGAATTCTACTTTCTGAGACACCTCATGTAAAATAATAGCTCAAACGAATTTCCAAGTAAAAGTTATGAACTTCGGAAGTCCCTACATCATTAAGATTTTTAAAATATGGAAGTTTGACAACATTTTGTACTTTGCATGAAATTTGATAAAGTTTTTAAATTTTGTTTATTATCTGAGTGAAAATTGCTCATTTATTTTTTAAATGTTACTTTTAACTTGATAATTAATCTTTTATTTATAAAAAAAAATTCATAACAACCACCTATGTAACATTTTTGAAATATGGAAGTTTGACAACATTCTATACTTTGTATGATATTTGATAAAGTTTTTGAATTTCGTTTATTATTAAAGTAAAAATTGCTCATTTATTTTTTAAGTGTTATTTTTAAATTGATAATTAATCTTTTATTTATAAAAATATTTTCATAACATCCACCTATGTATCATTTAAATGTTTACAAGATTTTATGTAAAAAATAAATGTCTTTTAAAAAATGTGCAAAAAAATGACAAGGATGTATTCTCCATATAGTAGAATACACTTATGGCAATAAAAAACACATATATGATCATTTTGTCACTTAGAAAATAATTAGAATACTTTTGAAGTGCATTGAAAAACATGAAAAACATAATTATGCAAATAAACCAGGTTTTGAATTTGTTTCTTACATTGTATTAATGAATGTGTCAACCAACTCTACTGCATGGGTAATGATAGTACTCAATGCAGTGTCTCAAATCTATTTAAAAATAAATAATATTTTAATTTTAACCAACCACACATTGTATGGATGCATGCATGATGAGGATACATGTGTATATGATAGTCATAGGTGCATTCTAAATGGATAATAGATTTTTTCCAAAACTACACCTACTCATGTTTTCTAAAAATTTTAGTAAATCCTTTTGAAATATTTGATTTTTACCAAATTAATTTTAAAATATCTAAAAATAGATCACTAGCTTATAAAACACATTCAAAATTCCACTACTTTAGTTACCACCTTTTTTTGAAAATTTATGGGTAATTCCTTCAAATTGTTAATTAATGTTTCCTTTTGTTTATCTTGTATCATTTTTATTTCCTCTTTAAGGCCCATGTTTGTCCCATCACTGGCTTTCACTCTATATAGGAGCGAATTTGTACCCCTTATGCAAATTCCCCTTTTGCATACCCTCACCTTAGAAAATCAAACCCGAAGGCGAAATTCCACATCACCCACCTACCTTCCATCCACTTGGCACGTGTTTTGTGTGTCGGTGGGGGAATTTTTGTTAGGGACGCGAGCATGATGTGTGGACATCTGTGCGACGCACTGATGTCCAAGACAGATTCCCACCTTTGGAGTCCACAGGGATGTTACACTCCTCATTGGGGATGAATTGTAACCCCTCTGTGCGACCAACCAACCTGAAAATGTCTTCTTCTCTTCCATTTTGGTCTTCAAAGGAATTCATTTCACAATCCCTTGATCCTCTTAGCAATTCATCCCCTTGCAATCTATCTCATTCTCTCAAGCATTCTTCATAACTCTATTGAGCATTGTAGCAAGCAAGCTTGTCACTCCATCAATTCCATCTTTGTACATGTGGTGCTACCATAGAAGCTATGAGTTTGGAGTCTTGCAATACCTCCCTTTGTCACTATTGCAGTCATGTCGACTTTGCCAAGCTTGTTGCTTGCATTCCCCCTTCATTTTCCTTGAGAGCCTTTGGGTGGAGGTGGTAACACTTAATTTTCCTTTTGTGGTTTGATAGAGTAACGTAGAATCTTTTGTAGTGTTCAATACTTTCCTTTTCATTTCTTTTATCGTACTTTATACTTCGTGGCTTTTCTGGCTGTCTGTGGAGGTGGAAACACCAAAGCGGGGGTTTGACTGAGGCAAACCCTTATACAACCCAACATTTTCCCCCTCTTGCTTGTGTGTAGATGAAGGTGTGTGTGGAGCTCGTTAGCAAACTAGAGTCTCAGTGAGTTGATATTGTCACCCTTATCTTCATCCACTTACTTTATCTCTTACGTAGTTACCTCTCATACTTCATAATTCTATTTATTTTGTTAAAACTTGTTAGATAGGCAGTTAGTAGGTCTTTTGTTGTTTCACACTGTATTTCACATTTTTTGGTTGTGCGGATGCCAACACGCTAGAGAGATGCCAATGCACCACGATGTCATCCTAGACCCATGATATCGTCCTTGGATAGAGAGTTTTCTGAGCCATAGTCTAAACTCCAGAAGTCGGTTGGTCTAGCCCCATTTGGACTCTCAGATATGTAGAGTAACAAAAGCACTTGAGAGTGCTCTTCATTCTCAGTTCTTGCCCTAAAACATCTGTTAGCTCGAGGTAAGTTAGGGCAGCCCTCTGCTCTTGACTCTCTATGACCTGGAGCCTTGGTGTGGTTGGTCCCCCTCTCTTACACATTCAACCTCTTATAAAGAGCATTATTCAAGAATTGCACCAATTGTTAATAAATACACCTAGGCATTCTGCATCACACCTCTTTTGAGCCATCAAAACTTCTAAAATCAAAGAGAAGGGTTTGAATTAGATTTAAGGAAGTTGATACTTAAACCCTCTTATAGCAAGCTTCCAAAGGAGCTTATCAACACCATAAGTTAGTTCTAAAAGAACACATCTTTGCAAGTGTGCATGCTTCAAAAGTCTATAGTATTAGAGGATGAAATTGTAGATATATAACCATGATCGTGCCACTAAAAGATTGAATTGTGTTCAATAGCATATAGAAATAGGGAAGAGATGATAGAATATTTTACAATAGAGACTCAATCCTAGATTCAACAAATCCAATCATCAAACGTATTACACATCTAAATCTTCCACCTCAACATCTCCATTTTGGTAAAATAACTTTAACTTCAACCATTATGCTAATTTTTTTGATCTATAAGTGAGTGTTAGGGATTTTGAGATTAATTTATTAGACACAATTTTTTTAAACTATATTTCTTTAAGTGCTTCTTGAAGTTATTTCCTACTATTTTTAATAAAAAAAAATAATTATATCTCATTTCATCAACAAGATTTTATTCCTCATGTGAACAATTCATATAAGAGTCAAGTATCCTCTAATGTTATTTAAATTAATCCTAAAACTAACATAAAATTCACATTGCATTAAGATCCCCTTAACAATTCATTGCAACAACTTCATGGGGCTAATACGATTACTCTTCCTCCATTTTAACTAGTGAATACTTCTATGTTTGTGCCTAAAAGATTTTATTTAAAATATTTTTTTGATTACCATGGTTTCAATGGATATTATAAAAAAATGTTTGGGAATAAATCTTAAAATCTAAGATTTAATAAATAAAAATATAATTTGTGTGGAAGAATTCAAGTATGGGGCAACCTTTCTATGTTGGTACATTTAAATCTACAAATATACACTAACATGATCAATCCAACCATGTGGAAACTATTGTATAAGATGAGGAAATAGAGGAAGAAATATGGATGTACCTTCAACATTGTTTGAAGAATTTTTTGGTCATTAATTAGTAAACTACAACATCTTCCCCTCCTTTATTCACTACATTATCTAATGATGAAAGTCCTAGCATGGATACCATGTACCTCTTTATATTATATCCACTATAGCACACAAGAAAACTCAAGGGATTATGATTGATCCTACTTCACAATTCAATATTTTCATGAAAGAATATTTGCACAACAATTTGATGTAGTCTAGGCAAGGGGGTCCAATGAAGGACAACCTAAACCTAGTAGCCTAGCATATAATAATTTAGCATTTTTTGAATTTTTTTTGTCATTAATTAGAAGCACCCTTTTATAATGAATGCAAACCTCACTAGGATCGATTACTAAGTTTAGGTACATTAAAATATAATATTCTTTCACCTCTTCCATATTTTTGTAGGGCCATATCTTATCTTCTACCAGTTTTAGACGTTCACTTCTATTACCCTTGTGGATATTTTTCAACCATAATCTACCCTCCTCTTCCAAATAATTCTCCTCTTTCTTCCTAATCTTGTTATATTTGACCCACCATAACCCATCCACCTCTACTAAATACTTCTCCTTCTCATAGGTCTTGTGGGACTTAACCCACTAGTGTCCATCCATCTTAACCAAAAGTCTCCTTTTCCTATCCACTAATTTTCCAACATAGAAGTCAACACAAACAATATTATAGAAATAAATATTTTCCATGAAGCACCTTCTCATCCTATTATTATTGTGTACTCAGGTTCACCACATTCATCAACACCATCATGTCCTCCAAGGAATATACTAGTAAGTTACTACACTCTCTTCACTCAAGATTTTCATAGAAATTACTCTTCATCAAATACAAAATATTCTTCCAAAATAAATCTATTTTCGTGATGGACTCAAAAAATTCCTCCATTAAATCTTCTTCAATATATATACACACCCCTCTACTATCATCACTACTAGAACTAGAGAGAGAGAGACAAACCTTTCATAATCATCCATTTATTAGGTCTCTATAATTTGTGTTGTAGCTCTATTTGTGGATTCATTTGCTCCACATTAATCACCAAATTTATGTCCTCCAAATGACAAATCAAACCACTAAAATATTTCTCCATATACTCTATGATGAGGATCTCTTATTTCATGGGTCACACACATCATTCCTTGTCCTTAGGTCCATCAAACAAAATTTCTCTTGAGAAATGATCTTTTTCTTCTCCTCTTGGATCAACATTACATCACCATATATTTTATAACCCCCCTTTTCTCCTCTCTTCTCTTCTCTTATTGATACAAAAATTTTACCCCTCGAGATCAGCTATCATTTATCTCAATACACTCAACATCTCAAGAGCCCTCTCCACATGATCCCTTTCTCTCCACACTAGGAATGGAAATTTTATAGGCCTCCTCAATACCACTCTAGTCCTCCTTTTTGAAGACATCACACACATTCTCATGCACAAAAAAACCAAAGGCATATACTTTGAGATAATGACAATCTTCTAGTCACCTTGACCTAAAACTAGTTTTACCTTCAACCAACTTGCACATGTAACCTCTACCTTGTATTTCACTAGAATATGTAGGCTCTCAAAACCCATTGTACCCACTATGCACTCAAAGGAGGATATTCATACATATTTTGTACCCAATAATCTTTTTTTAGACGACACTCTAATAAACTCTCATACAAGATTTACATAATTTTTAATGCTATTTATTCTCATTTCTCTCACAATTGTAGGGATCTTTCAAACCTACAATAAATCCTCTAAAGCCTCACAATATACAATTTTTCAAGGAAAATCCTCTCTTGTACCACTTGATATAATTTAGGCAAGGGATTCCAATAATAACTAAAACCTTTTAGCTTAACATAACACACATAGCCAATGTAAGTAAGACAAAAACACTAAATACATTAAATTTTAAAATTTCCTCGTTAAATGTTTATGTAGATGCTTTAAAGAGCCTTCAATATTAGTACCCCACTTTCTAATTTGTGCCCTCCTAAAATAAATCATGTTTTTTTCTCAAGAAAGGTCATTCCTCCTAACTAAAAGACCAAATGTACATATAATACTAAGAAAATACCCCACCCCACATTAGTAAAATAACCACATATTTATGGGTCGTTTGACACCAACTAAGATAGGGTAGGAATTAGTTTATCTCTCCTAAAAGGAGATAAAATATCTCCAAGGTCTATATTATTAGGTCTTGGTCCTTTAAGATATCCTAGAGGTTAATATTAATTCTATTTCAATCAAGGTGATATGGGTTGACATTGAGATAAGAAATTCAAGTGTAGCTAATAAATTGTGATTGAATTTATAAATTGTTCCAAATACATTTCATTCTAATATAAGATAAAAAAACATAATGGATTGTAATCATTAAATTTATCTTTTATATGTGGATCACAATTAAAAGTATAAATCCAAGATATGAACTAGATCCACTCCTAAAACTATCAATTTATAAAATATATAAAAATATAACGGGTTAAATGAGAAAAGGAGGAATGTGCCTATTTTATGTAGATTCTAAATGTATTTTGTTTGAAGGGAGTCATATGAAACCAATTATTGCTTAACAAATAAACACTTAACTAGGAACACAAGACAAGGTAGATGTATAAGGATAACCCAGCCATGAAGAAGAATGAATTCAACCACCATATTCATGATAAAATTAAACACAATAGTCTTCAAAATTCTTTATGAAAACTATACCTCATGAATCACTTCATAGAACTCACCACATCTTCATTTGAATTGTAGAAAATGAATTAGGATAAAATTCTCTTGTTTGAAAATAAAAAAAGTAGTAAAAACATGTTTTAAATTACTTAAGAGAATCTAGTCTCCAACCTTTTATAAAGAGTGTTAGTTGGACTTAAATAGGCTTCAACGCAAAACATACTAAGTTTTTCCACCATATAAGTGTTTACAATAATAATATTTAATTTTAATTTCAATGTAGAATTGCTTAAACTTGAGGCAAAAGGGTCCTTGATAGCATTTTGAATCCATCCCTTTATGTAACATATCTCTAAATAGGCCTCCTTGTAGCACATCCTTCAATCATGTCAATAGGGCCATAGTTAAATGACACATTTTCATGTGTAAAATTTCAATGTCAAATTATTTTATAATACTTTATAATTTCAATGACTTGAATAAGTATACTTAATTATTATTTATCTATTGGACAATATCTAATCTAGTGCATGGACTAATAAGAGTGTTATTTTGGAATTTGTCTTCCACCACATCACCCTTTCATTGAATTGAAACTATTTCCCTTGTTGAAAGTTGTACAACACCACATCTTAGGTGTAGTATTATGTGGTGCCTTGTTTGGAAATAGATATTTCAAATCTCAGTCTTTCCACTTAAGGTCACTTGTGAATTATAAAAATGCTCCACTACATTTCCTTTCTTCTAGAATCAATCAACTATGTTAAGTAAAATTTATCTTATGCCAACTTGCTAGCACATAAAATAATTGAAACAATAATATAAGGTCCTATAAAATAAAAAAATAAGTATTAAACTTGTGATGCCTTAGGCATTTGTGTCTTCTATGTTTGTTGATTTTTTCTTTTGTTATGTTACTATAATATTGATAATATTTTGTATTTCCATCAATGTACTTTCCTAATGATATTTTTTATTAGAAAATAATTTATGAATATATAAATTATGGGATGAATATGTCATGATTTTATTGTTGGAAGAATGAAGAAGAACACATCTCTTAATGCAGCTTTTTATTTTCATTGATGTCACCATGATATATGAGTTGCAACTACAAGTTCAAAGTCAATGTTGATCCGATATTATGAATTGGTAATGCAGAAACGTCCTCCGATATTTTGGTCTGTATTTCCCCTCCGGTGATCGTCGTTGCTCATAGTCTTGGGAAATGGTTTTTGGTCGATGAAAACATGCATGATCATAATCTCATGCCGACAGGTGCTCGTGTGCAAAGTTGGGATCATTTTATTGTTTACATTTTTTGTTATTAGGTCTATCTCTAGCCAAACTAATAAGTGGTTGAAGTTGTAATGGATTAAATTTTGTTTGTGTGATCCATGCCAACATGATGTAGTGTGCTATATGCTTGAATTGTTTTTGAGAAGTTTTTGTATTTGCTTGGATCCGACCTGATTGGTACTTATGGACAAGTCAGATATATATAGGATAATTTGGAGATTGAAGTATGGATGTTGAGTATGTGAATGTTGGTGGATTGAGTGTGGACGCGAAAAGAGTGAATATTGGTCTACTAGAATGTGAATTCTTTGAGCTTCAAAGGAGCTGAATCTGCACTTGTGAGGTGTATCTTCATCAATTCATTCTCTGGTTGTAAGCCATTTTGTTACTATATCTTTTGTAGGTAGTGAGCCACCCTTTATAATAACTTATAACCAATTATAGTGTATTGTGAGTTAACCCTCACCGCGGTTTTTCCCATTCTGGGTTTTCCACGTAAAAATATCGGTGTTCATGTGTTGTGAATTTTCATGTTGTGTTAATGCTTCTACTTATCTTAACTATCACATACACTAAAATAATTAGATGGTATTTGTTTAATAAGTTTAAGAAGATACTAATTCACCCCCCCCTCTCAATATCTTGGGTATTCAACAATTGGTATCAAATCTTGGTTCCTCTGGAGAAGCCTAACAGCTTGAGGGAGATCTTGAAGATTGAACAAATGGATGATAAAGCAAAACTCCAAACAAACCTTGATGACCTTGACAAAGCTGAAAATGAAAACAAAGATCTGAAAGAAAATCTTGATGAAGCAAATGAATGCATCCAGAAATTGAAAGAGCAATTGAAGAAATTCAACGAGAGACATAGAGAAGTTAGTGAGCAATTGAAACAAGAAAATGAAGATGTTACCGGATTAAAGGTGCATGTAGAGGAAAATAAGAGAATTTAAGAGTGTTTGAATGAAGTAGTGCAAAGAAAGTTTGATGAGTGTTCCAGGCTTGAACAAGAAGTGGTAAACCTAAGAGCAGATCTGGAAATAGAAAATTTTTGTGAAGATAGTCTCAAGACAAGCTCCACCAGGCTTGATGAACTAATTGTAGGACATAAACCCTCTAAAGACAAAGGTGGATTGAGATTAGAAGTAGGTGAAAGCTCAAAAGCTGTGAACAATCAAAAGACTCAAGGTAAAGGAAAGCATACAAGAAATCCAAGAAGAAGATGACCTATCAAACAACCAAATGCTCAAAGGTATCCATCTTTCAATGGTGTTAGTTTTTCATGCAATAAATTTTGTCATAAGGCAACTGAGTGCAGAAGTAGGATGAATCAATTTTTTGTCCCCTTCTTCGGACAATACTATGCATGTAATAAGATTGGACATAGAGCTAGTGAATGCAAAAATCGAATGATGAATTGGTTTAATGGAGGTAGAATGAATCAATCCTTTGCTGGTTATTGCTATACTTGTAACAAGTTTGGACATAAATAAAATCAGTGCAGATCAAGGATTAATGGAAGTCAAACAAACCAGAGAAATGTTGTCTGCCACAATTGCAACAAACCGGGACATATTTCAAGGGTATGTAGAAGTAAAAAGGGAAAGTAATCTACTTTGATAAAGAAGTATGAACCTATGAAGAAGATTGACAAAGATGAGGTCAAAAAATAAATGAACAAGATATGGAAAAATAAAGAAGATCCAGAACCTTCAGATGCGTTTGTGCCCTCATCCGGTATAGACAATTCCTCTCGAAATTAGACCTAGCATAGTCTTAGTTGGAGCTTTGAGAGAATTATTTGAACCCCCTAATTTCGAGCATGTTAGTCTTTGGCACTAGGAGATGTTGTAAGGAATGAATAGGCAGATGTTATGAAAAAGAAATTGGAAGAAAAAGTGCAAGTATGCTCGCTTACGGAGCATATTAGGGTTTTTCAGTGCAACTGAAGGGTTTTTGCCAGATTTTTGAATTTCGTTGCATTTAATGCAAATTAGGGCATCACATTGATTTATAAAGTGAAATTGTAAAGGCATTTTAATCACTTGTGCTTCTCAGGAAGCTAGTTTTGGATGAAAAAGAGTTCACTATGTATCATCCTTAGAGGATGTTGAAGAACAGGACATTAGTGATCACGAGGAGGAAGAAAAGAAGGAAAAATTCATAGAAGAGGTTTCTCTAGACCATGGAGAGCAACATTCTTCTCCAGTAAGGCCTGGTACCCCTCTTAGACTAGAAGCCTTGGTAAATACTTTGTTACATTATGAAAATACGTTGCAATCCACAACATAAATTTATAATCAAGTAGGTAAAGAGGATAGGAAAATAGTAATGATGGCTATCATTTAGTATGTCATTATTTTGGAAGTCAAATGGGATGACGTTAAAGATAATCTACTTGAGAATTCTAATGAAAAGAAGATCAGAAGTCGTTGAAATGGAAGAGAAAATAGGGGTTAAGGAATATAAGGAAATTGGACTCTCTCTGACTCTGGGTGATCTAGAAACCTTGAAGAAGGTCTGTTCTACCATGCTTCAGATGAAGAAGAGAGTTAATATTTTAATGACTAGAGAAAAGAGGTAGATTAAGAAGATAAATAAGGAAATTGTAAATACAATCAGAAGCATGACTGAGAGGTATGGTATGCTTGGTGCATCTAGATCAACACCTAAATTAGGAAAAGAAGCCTCTACAAAAGTTAAGGAAGACACTCCTTCCAGTACTGGTGATGCAAATGTTCCTCTGGAAAAGAATGATACAAATATCCCTTCAAAAATAGGTGGTGTAGATGTTCTTCTAGAAATCATTGCTACTGATGAGCCTTCAGAGATTGAGAAGAAGAGTGAAGAAAATGTTGAAGAAAAAATACATGATGTTGCTCCTCTGGTACATATTACAAAGGAAAAAGATAAAGTTGAAGAATAAAAGGAAAAGGATGAAAGCAATAAGGTAGAAGAAGAAAAAGAAGAAGAGAAGATAGAAGAAGAAGAAGAAAAGGAAGAAGAAAAGAAGGTAGAGGAAGAGAAAGTTGAGGAAGAAGAAAGAAATGAGGAATCAAGTGAAATTGATGGAAAGAATGAAGAACTAAATAGGTAGTTGAATTACAAAGGTCCTCCAGAGAATCATCCTCCGGTAATGATGGTTTTAAAGGTCTGTTATCTAAACAGATCAGATTTCAACGTGATTCCTCTGGAGCTCCTGCAACTTCCCATGAATCAAGGCTATGTAGATATGGACAAGATTTCTCCTATGCATAAAATGGTGTTAGGTGATGTATTGCATGCACCTAGTAGAAGAGAAATCCTAGAAACACATCAGAAGGGAACTGAGCTTATCGATGACGCCATTAAGGCTTTGCAGGAAGTCACACCTGATACGCCAGTGGACACATCTCTCACTCTGGTAGAAAACCTAAAACTTCTATTGGACTCCTTCAAGGAGTATGCCATCAGACTTGGTGAGAAAAAAAAAATGAAGTTGAAGAGAAATTGGTTGAGAAAAGGCTATTGGTTCTTCATGACAAGTGTGCTCTGGCACACACCAATGTAGAAAAGAGCCTTGAATTTGTAAAGGCTTGTGAATCTGAAGAAAATTTTGTGTTTTCCTATTGCATAAGGTGGCCAGATGCCACACAAAGCATAAAATATCTTATGGAATCTATTGAGTCCCAGTTGACATCTATTTCTAGCACATACAACACATCTAAGGATAGAGACAAGTCAACTTGGAATGCCATTTTTTCTCATAGAGATAAATTTTTCATGTTACAAAAGTAGAAGGAAGAAATAATAAATAAATTGGTCTGCTTGGTGACAGTGTAAGGATGGAGTACACTCCAATAGCCAATGCTTTGGCTAATGCTGAGAAATTGGATAAGATCAATCTAACCCCAAATACTCTAGATGAGGCTAAAGAGAGCTTGATTGCATTGGAGTCTTTGAATAAAATGTTGATATCTGCTAAACCGAGTTGGGAGAGTGGTAAAACTACCTGGCAAGGCATTCTCCAGGAGCTTCAAAGTGCTCCCTCCTCTGGGTAAAGTTTTTTTAAGTTTACACATCAATTGGGTCAGACTCCTAAGGGGGAGTTCAATATTTTGATTCTTTTTGGTGTACATTATTCCAGACCATGTATACATATGTATATTCATATTTTTGGGTCTCCTATTATCCTTGATGTTAAAGGGGGAGATAGAAAAGAGAAAAGGAGAGAAAAGGAGTATGTTCTGTATATAGGAAGTTTGTAAATTATTTTGGCACATGTTTCCATTAATGACAAATGGGGAGATTGTTGGAAGAATGAAGAAGAACACATTTCTTAATGCAACTTTTTGTTGTCATTGATGTCACCATGATATATGAGTTGCAACTGCAAGCTCAAAGTCAATGTTGATCCGGTATTCTAAACCGGTAATGCAAAAATATCCTCCGATATTGTGGTCCACATTTTCCCTCCAATGATCATCATTGCTCACAATCTTCGGAAATGCTTGTTGGTCGATGAAAGCATGCATGATCAAAATATTGTGCTGATAGGGGTTCGTGTGCAAAGTTGGGATCATTTTATTGTTTACATTTTTTGTTATTAGGTCTATCTATGGCCGACCTAATAAGTGGTTGAAGTTGTAATGGATTAATTTTTTTGTGTGTGATCCATTCCGACATGATGTAGCATGCTGCATGCTTGAATTGTTTTTGAGAATTTTTTGTATTTTCTTGGAGCCGACCTGATTGGAACTTATGGACAAGTCAGATATATATACAAGATAATTTGGAGATTGAAGTATGGATGTTGAGTATGAAAATGTTGGTGGATTGAGTGTGAATGTGAAAAGAGTGAATATTGGTCTACTAGCATGTGGATTCTTTGAGCTTCAAAGGAACTGAATCTGCACTTGCGAGGTGTATCTTCATCAGTTCATTATTTGGCTGTAAGCCATTTTATCAGTGTATCTTTTGTAGGAAGAAAGCCTCTCTTTTGGATAGTGAGTCCTGGCAGCGAGCCACCCTTTGTAATAGCTTATAACTAGTTATAGTATATTATGAGTTAACCCTCATCGTGGTTTTTCCCATTTTGGGTTTTCCACATAAAAATCTTGGTGTTCATGTGTTGTGTGTTTTCATGTTTTGTTAATGCTTTTGCTTATCTTAACTATCATATGCACTGGAATCATTGGATGGTATTTGTTCAATAAGTTTAAGAAGATACTGATTCACCCTCCCCTCTCAGTATCTTGGGTATTCAACATATATATGTTTTATAATTATAGTGTTTTGGATTCACTATTTTGACTATATGATTCATATGTGTGATTATTATATTTGGTTCAACATTTGTACCATTGTTGATTTTTACATATTTATATTAGGGTACGAGTATGCTTGATGTTTTTACCAACCCATTACCAAGTCATTCCACTAACCTTGTCAAACAAACTAATGATGAATCCAATATTGATAACATACCTAATATAGTCAACATGGTTGATGTTCATCATCACCAAGACCAACCTAAAATCTTAACCAATTTCACCTTCACTCATATTGATGCCTCTATACATGCACCTAATGGTTCTCTCTACATTATTGGTATAATTAATGATAAACCCACATGGGGGATATTCATTGATATGGTACATTTAGTGAATGTGATCACAAAATAATTTCATTATGTGTATGAATTATATCAAGAAAATTATGAACAATCAAAAGTTTCACTAAAATATCATGATGGTTCTACCCACTATACAATTGTCTCCTTAACCTTACTCATTCAAGTTGCACCTAAAAAAATGGATGTGATTTTTACCATAATCCCCACCTCGAATAAGTTTTGTGTGAATATAGGTAATACATGGCTTGCTTCCATGAATGTGGTCCCTTCTGTTATCCACACATATCTTAAATTTCCATTTGAAGGACAAATACACACTATTTATCATAGCGGATTTAAACCTTTGTCTCTTCTTGGAAACTTTTCCCTTGATTATTTTTGGCCTGAACTAGCCCAACCCACTCAAGCATGTGAATATTTTATCTTTTCATCATATCAAAACTTTAATGCTAGACATATTGCTCAATTATCCCTTACCAATATCTCACCTGAGGCTCCCCAGTCTCTAATGGACATGATGGTTGTCCTTCCTACTCCATGGGTAGAAAACAAGTCTCGACCCAAACTGGGTATTCTTCCTCAACTCTGACCATATGACATCTATGTTGAAGTTCTCCCTATGCCATCCTACCTAGGACCATGAGGAAACTGTTTGATGAAGCCTTCAGGGATTAATTTTGTGCCTCCTAAAGAATAACAATCCATTGTGCAAAAATATTCATCTCCTATTGTTTCCCAACCTTCAATAGTTCCTTCAGTTCCTCCTACAAAGGAAGAAAAGGAACCAATTTTGGAAAACATATCAATCCCCCCTTCACAAGCTAAAGCTCATGCAAGAGAAAATCAAAATGCAAAAGAATGCAAGATAAGATGTCGTGCTATGGATCATCAACTTGTCGAAGGTAATAATTCCTCACCTAATGACCTCCCATCCATACAACCAAATTACAATGACATACCTCCCACCCATCCATCTTTGTCATCACCCTGACTCCACTCGACTTTTTCCACCAAGCCATGAAGCCAAACCTTACCTTTCCCAACCAAGCTAAAGATTAAAAATCTTGCTACCCTCCTCACCATTTAGTCCAAAAGATATTCACATGGTTGATAGTGCTTGCAATCTTGTTGGTAGCACCAGTATAAAGACCATTGTGGCATATTCTAACATCAAATTAGATGATAAAATGAATAAAAAAAGAGAAAATAATGAATTAACTCTTATGTTTACAAAATCAATGAAATTATATGGGGGAAACCATGATGATCCTCCTCCAATGAGTGACCTACTGTGAGTTGAACTTGGTACCTCTCCTTGTACTGCACTCACCGTAATCCCTTTAGCGTATTGCTTGCCTTCTATTTATGATGAATAATATTGGGATGTAGATGATTTGGTATAGATTGGCTCAAATGTGTAGTACCCCCTTGGTGCCTTCGTGTTTTTCTTGCACATAATGTGATATCCCCATAATGTGCTACTTGGTGTGTATTTATGTTTGTTAGTTCTCTTCATATGACCCTTGATGTTCTCATTGGCACAAGGGGATAAATAGAATGAATCTTTTGTGAAATTCTTCTATTTGTACCTTCATTCTCCTTTTTGTTGTAAATGTATTTCTTTTTCTTCTTTTGGGAATGATTCAAAATGTTGGAACATTTAGGTCTCTTCCATTTTGATTGAAAAGCATTTAATTTTTCATGTGTTATTCCTCTCTTGTGTTTGTAGTTCCACAAGAATTTGGGGAATGATGTCAATTCAGAGCACGATCATATTATATGTTGTCTCTTGTTTATAATGAACCCAGATCTTTGGATCCCTCATGTGCCATGTTGTGTTGTTAATTATATGGTGTTTCTTTGGGGAAAACCCCTTGTCATGAGTTAGCTTTTTGGGAACATACCACTTGGCATAGGGTTTCCCAACAAGCTCTTATGCCCATCATTTTGTGAATATCGCTTTATTATACCTTAAAGGAAATTGCTCCCAATTGGTGTTAGCAATTAATTTAATGTAGGGGCATACATTCCATTATGTTCTCCACTTTTTTCACACACAATAAACTAAGTGATGCTTTCAGGGCATATTGATCATATTTTGTAGCGCCTTATCAAGGTTATTTAACAAACACGTTTTTTCTTATAATTCTTGATATGGTTGACACGAGAACTCACCTAGTGAATATCATACTTCACTAGCTTGTGTTGTTTCTTATGAATATCACCTAGGGAGTACTAGACTTCACTAGTTTGTCATGCCTTTTATCTATTCATGGTTCACCTAGAAAATATCATACTTTTCTATCTTGTGATTTATGGATATCTTGCAGTATGGATCCTAGTAAGAACATGTAGATCTTGCTAGTTTGTGATGTCATACTATTTTATTTGCATCATGTTTGCATCGTGTTTGCATCAATGTTTTGTATTATATTTTTTGTATATAGTTAGCTATGTTTTCATTGTGTATGCTTTGCGCTTTGATTATCATGCATCTTTTTTTGCATCATGTCTTACATGTATGTGTGTTCTTTCATCTTCACATTGTTTCTTAGTAGGATCTTGAGCTTGGGGGTTAGCACATTCCCTATTTTAGTGTCATCTTACCTCTTCAATGTCTCAACAAAAGAACCCTTATTGGTTTCTCCTTACCTTAGTGTGAATATGAGCATATGTTCATATTCTCACTAAAGTGGGGGATAAATGTAGCTTCCTAAATTGTCACCCTTGACAATTTCATACTATGTTTGGCTCCCCCTTAAGTGATTGAGCCTAATTATTCTTGTTAATTACCCATTTTATCGTCATCTTCAAAAAATCAAATTATTTTTGGGAAATTAAAATAATTATTTATTTAATGAGCAACTCAAAAATCAAAATAGGTCTAGACTAGGGTACCCTCACCCTTATCTACCCTGTTTTGATCCAAAATTCAATATTTTGTTGTTGACCTAAATATATTTGTAAATTTAAATTCATTCGTCATCCTATCAAAAAAATTAATGTGGGAAATTCTAAAACATATAAATTTAAGTCTTCTTTCTCTGTTTGAACTACTAATAATTTTTTTGATCAATCAAGCATTCAAAAATGAAATCAAGACAATTCAAGAGCTGAATAAACAACATTATATAACACTTTTATTAGTCAAGATCATGTTTACAATGCATCATCAAATCCATGTTCATGCATAAGTAATATTTTTCATATTTTATGTTTATTATCATTGTGAGCACTAATATTTGTAGGACCTTCAAACAACTATCAAGTTCTCCTTGTATGTGATATGTCAAATGACTTCGATCCATCAAGGAATATAGATTTGAATGGTAAGTTGCAACATAGTGATTTATCATTTATTTATTCATTTCTCTTTGATTAATCTAGGGTAAGTACTCTTTATCCAATATCATCATAGCCATTTATGGAGGTGGAGACACCAAAACATGGTTTGACTTAGGCAAGCCCCTATACAACACAATCCTTCCTCTCCTCTCTTTGTTGCAGGTTAAAGGTTTGAAGTGGATTGAAGAAGATTGAAGATCTCAAGACATCACAACCTAGATAAAAAATGTACACATCGTCTTTCATAAAATTAGAGAACAATCAATTATTTGATGACTAATGAAGTTCCAAAGTTGATTACGATAGAGAAGCACCTATAGATTGTGATGCTCTTGTGTAGATCCTGAAAGCTAGAAAATCCTCATTTTCAAACTAGGGAACCCTCACCCTTGTCTAGCTAATTTGACTCTAGATTTTAATTTTAGGTTCCTTATCCTTTGCACTTTTCTCCTTTTCTTTGTCTTTGTGCATTAATTTTGTATTTTTTGAATCTATGACAATTTTTCACGCTTGCATAGCTTTTCCTAGTTTATGATCATCTATCACACACATCAAATCATTCAATCCATCACCCCAAATAAAAAGGGTACCAAAACTTTGATCAACCATTCTAGCTCTTCCTTGTGGACAGTGGCCAAGTGGTTTCTTTTGGTCATTTTTGTGTCCCTAAATGTTAATGGTGGAAAGTGTGATTTAGGTTAGTGATTAGCCCTAGATCTATTTTCACCATCTTTCAACCTAGAACCAAATTACCATGAATTTGTTACATCAAATGACATGCAAGTACATGCAAGTGACATTCAAGTCCATGTGAGTACATGAACCTCACATGCAAGTACATGCAATTCACATGCAAGTTCATGCAAGTACATGCAAGTTCATGCAAGTACATGCAAATTCATGCAAGTACATGCAACTCACATGCAAGTACATGCAACTCACATGCGATTTTATTATTTATATAAAAATTATTCTTCTAATAAAATTTAGTTAAATGATTATAACTAAATTTCAAATTAGTTAAATCATTTTAACTAACTTTTTAAATTAGTTAAATGATTTTTAATAGCTTTTCAAAATTTGGTATAATTAAGTATTTAATTAGTGTTTTTTTTAAATTTAATTTTTCTCTAAAAAGTTTCAATTTCCCATGCAAAATAGATTATCTTATCTCTATAATTATTTAAATGAATGTTTTATTTTAATTAGTTTTACAAAAGTCTTAGATTTTTCTTTTAAAAGCTTTTAATTTTCATGCAAATCTAGATTATTTTTATTTTTTAAAGGGTAAATTCTTTTGACCTAGAGATATGAACAGGTGAGGTCATAAACATGAGACCTCATCCTCAATATAATTGTTACTTGAATTTTCTTCCAGCTCAATCAAGCAGAGCTAAGTTTGTGTTTGCAAATAAAAGATAAAAGGTATACATTCATTCTGCTAAGTTATATTTATATGCACAAAAGTACTATCAAGTGAATTATAGTTCATTATGCAAATGCTTACAAGAAGAAATGAAAATCAATAGATCTTTCTTTAAAAAATGTCTTTTATTGATAATTACAAATGTATAGTGTCTCACACAAGTCGTGGGATTAACTTTTTCAATGGAATATAGAAATAAACTATACATTTGAAGAAGGAAAGTAAAAGCATATGAAGGGAATAGGGATTTGTCATTGCCTAAATGACAAATCTCAAAGTGGAATGGTTGCATTTTTGTTTCAACTCTTGAGTCCTCCATAAGGTTGCTCCATCGCTCTAGAACGCATGCATGTTATGTGACTTTTTCCCCAAGAGAAGAGAAATATATAAATAACCCCGTGGAATTAAAAGGGAGATAGAAAATAAAGGATATTATGATCCTTTGGTTAAAAGAGAGATTAATAAAGAATATTTATAAACACTCTTAAAAAAGAAGAAGAATAATTATTTATTTAAATAAATATTAAAAGGAAACCTTTTGTGAAAGGGTGTGATGGTTTGGAAACCACCCCTTAAAAGGATACGTATAAATAATTCATGTGAGACTTATGAGGTACATTCAAGCATGGAGGATATTCAAGGAAGGAAAACATTCAAGGATGGAGAAGATTCTAGGAAGAAGAAAGTGGTTTGGTGAGCTATGGGCATTGGAGAAGGGGGCACACAGAGTGTGTCCAAATCGGGGTACAGAGTGCACCTGAGATTGTCTTGGCCAGGGTTGTTGTGCATGTTGAGTACTTATACTCTAGATCATGCTGTGTAGATGCTTGAGAAGCATCTAGTTTGGTTCTAGATAAGAACCTATTCCTCCTCGATTGTTCAAGGGCAAGAACCAATACCACTAACATCTTCCTAGGGGTTGAGGACGAACCTGCGGTGCAGTATGGGATCCATCGAATCCTCTTCCCATTTGTCCAATGGTGTAGAAGATGAAAGGAAAGGATAGGACCCATGGTGTAGTGCGCAATACACTGATATTCTTTCTATTTGGGATGCATTATGGACATGTTGTTGAGTACTTTGTTATTGATGTCAAGGTGTTTGAGCTGAGAATGGCTTTAGCAAGTGTTATTATTCAGATAAGTATTAAAATCATTGATTCTAAATTATATTGAGAATAGTATATATATGATTTTGGTGTTAATGTATATGAATTATATGGATGTGTATTCCATTTATCAGGTTAACTATCTATTTTGGAATTTCTTAATAAAATCTCACATATTATCTTTTGCATTGGTTATTCACATCAATTTTAATAATATTGTATCTTTTAAATTATCTTTATTCTAATATTTAATCCACTAAATCCGTTGCTAACACTTAAATTTTTAACTTTGGAGGAAAAGTGACATTACATTTGGTATCAGAGCCTAATGATCGTAACCTAGTTTTGTGACTTGTGATTATTAAATTGATTATAATACTTCCTTTAGACCAATTCTTCAATTATAATTTCTTCTCATAAATTATAATTATAAATCAAAATTACTAATTTTATGTCCAATATATTTAAATATATAATTAAAACATATAATTTATAATATTAATAATAATAACAATAAAACAAAACAAAAAATAACAAAAACCTCTAAATGTATTCAAATTTATATATCTATTTATAATTTTAATACCATATAAGTATATATTTTTACCGCTTATTTCTTTCATCCTATAATAGACTCCTTATCTATTCACCATTTCATAAATGCATGCACATTCATCTTGAAGGGTCGTGCCCCTCTCTTCAAAATATTACGTAACACAATAGGGGAAATGCACCAGTAGCCGCTAGGGCTAACTTCGCGCATTCGTGCAGAGTGCAAAATAGGTTTGATTTCAAATTATTATTTTTTGCCTTCTTCGTAAGCAAGTTAGGACCTTAAAAACAAAAAAATGGCTTGTGGGTATTTAAAATGTGGCTTGTAGAACCCATCAAACGGAAAGTGCTAAAAAAAGGTGTTTTTAAACCTCCACCCGTTACATTTTCATGACTTCGCCCATACCTGTTCATTCTAAATCCAATTTTTTTTTTTTTTTAAACCTATTTACAATTATCAATTAACCTATTTCAAATTACATTTGTATGTGGCCCTGGTCAAAATATCACGTGGGTCCGCTAGGAGGTGGTCGCTTTAATCTCAACCTCACCACATTACATTGTTAACCACGTGCCCCATATGCTTCATCAAGCCATGCATATGAGTTTACCTCACCACCTGCGCTTGTTAACCATGTGCCCCATTTTCCTTCATCAACCCACGTTTAACTCTTAGCCTAACCGCGGGTTGCTAGGCAGCTTTAAGCCCTAAACTCATAATCTCCTGTGGTTTTTTCATCGTGGTCTCCTCTCTCCCACCATCGACGCAAGCTCGTGTGGCCATGGCGACTTCATCTGACACCCAAATGCTATAGGTAACATCTCCACCTCTCTTCACCTACAAATTTGTTTGTAGAACAATGGGTTTTCCTTGGCGTCGACAGTGTTTGAGTGAATTTTGGTGTGTTTAATAGTCATTTCTCTATATGGCATTAAGGGTTTGACTGTAATCATTTCTATTTACATGTGACTGGTACAAATTTGATCCCTCATGGTTTATTCTATCTATGCCATCGACGGTTTGCCTATGTTTGACTGTAATCATTTCATTTTACATGTGACTAGTACACAATTGATCCCTCGTGAATTATTTTGTCTATGCCATCAAGGGTTTGCCTGGGTTTGACTATAATCATTTATTTTTACATGTGACTGGTACAAATTTGATCCCTCGTGAATTAATCTGTCTATGTAATTGAGGGTTTGCCTGCTATGATTTTATTTGACATTATTTTATGAAATAATCACATGTAATGTGATTCAAACAGAATATTGACGAAATTTTGACCAAGTATAATAATGGAATTTAGTGGGTATATTGTCAAACGTCGGTATAATCATGAAATTTTATGGGTTTCTAGTTTTAACCCCAAATTATTGAGGGGTTTCAGCATACGGGTTAATGGGTGGACGTTTTCTATATTTAGTAATTATAATATGCACATGAAATTAAATGGGTTTACAGATTTTGTTGGTTCTATTCGAATCCCTGCATTATCATGATGAAACTTGATGGGTATACAGTTTTTGTCCCAAATTATACAATGGTTTTAAGATTAAAATTTGTAGGCAAATGATATATTTATATATACAGTCATGTCGTGTAGGGTTTCATTATGTAAAGCCATGCAGGGTTTCATCACAATTACCTTCGCAAACAATGATATGTTTTAATTGCAATGTATATATATTTTAGGAGAGAATGATATATTCTTTTTAGACAATGATATGTTCTTATCAGATTGTATATATGTTTTTGCAGACAATGATATATTTTTTTCAGACAATGATATATTGTTTTCAGACAATGATATGTTATTATCAAAATGTATATATATGTTTGCAAGAAATGATATATGATGAAACCCTACACAACATGAGGCTTCTTATATATATATATATATATATAATATATATATATATATGCACAATCTGATGTGAATATATCATTGTATGCAAATACAATGAAATATTCTAATCAAATTGTGTGTGTGTATATATATATATATACTCATGCCCTATAGTGTTTCATCATATGAAGCCATGTACGGTTTCATCACATGGACCTTAACATGATCCTCATACAGTTCCAGTAATATTTTGATATGTTTCAAGTATTTTTCAGCCATGTTTTTCTGTCGCAACACCCAATGAATTATTGCAGTTTGATAAAAAAATATAACTATGACATGATTATAAAATGTCCTAATGTTGTTGTTGTTATATATTCGAACCTCATAGCTAAGTCTCTTATATGTTTTATGAGGGTTTCAGCCTTGTATTTTCTGTGGTATCACTAAGTACACTATGTTTTAGTGTTTGTCAATAAAAAAAATCAGAACACTTTGATTGCAAACAAAATTTGCAGACATTGATATGTTATTATCACATTGTATGTATATATATGCAGACAATGATATATTCTTATCACATTGTATGTATATATATGCAGACAATGATATATTCTTATCACATTGTATGTATATATATTCATATATACATACAATCTGATAAGAATATATCATTGTCTGCAAATTGTAATCTGACAAGAAATCCGCGGGAGATGATGAGTTTAGGGTTTAAACATGCCCAACAAGCCACGGTTAGGTAAACTCATACACGTGGTTTGATGAAGGCATATGGGGCACGTGGTTAACAATGTAATGTGGTGAGGTTGAGATTAAAGTGACCACCTCCTAGTGGACCCACACGATATTTTGTTCGGGCCCACATATAAATGTAACTTGAAATAGGTTAATTGATAATTATAAATAGGATTTTTAAAAAAAATTATGCACCATTGAAATTAGACAGGAGTAGCCACTTCAATATGAATAGACTGATTATTTGGTAGGAAAATTGAGATTTGAAATTCAATATACACATTCAAATGATTTTATAAGAGGGAATTTCCAATGTCATTTTCAGTATGAATTCTCCTATGCTTTCACTGCATATCCTTTGCAAAATTCAGCTCGGTACATATAATGAAAACAAAAAACATATTATAAATCATATAATAGACTGAATTTATGCAAGCCACCTATTTTATCAAGCACACTCCAATGTTTTTATAAGAGGGAATTTCCATGGCATTCCCTCAATATCCTCTGCAAAATTTAGAGCTTACTAACGCAACCTATGCACATTCCTCTTAAAAGGCAGCTTATTCATATTGGTACACCCAAAATAACTAAATTCATGTTTTTATTTATCAGTTTACTGGATTTACATTAATGTTGTCTGTTTCATTATTCAATATACTCTTTTATATTTATGTACTGAGTGTTTGCATTATTTTGAGACATAAAAATTATTCAGTTTTCAGTCAGTTGTTCAAATGAGCATTATCCATTATGTAATCATATCACATCATTGTATGATGTGATATAATCTGTTTTCTTCCACTTGCTATATGTGTTTCAGTAGTCAGATTACATATATGTATATACATATACATGTACATGTATATGTAAATGTATGTACATATACATGTACATGTATATGTACATGTATCTGTATATACATATACATATACATATACATATACATATACATATACATATACATATACATGTACATGTACATGCATATACCTATACAGATACATGTACATGTACATACATATACATATACATATACATGTACATGTATATGTATATGTACATACATATACATATACATATACATATACATATACATATATATGTATATACAATTTTATAAACACTGTTATTTTCAGCTTCATAATAAGGATCAAAACATTGTGGATTTTAATGCTCCAATCAAAACTCTTATCGTTGTGCATGCAATATTGTAAGGATGATTTGATGTGGGAATGTTATGAGTACCGAGTACTACCCCCGTTTATTACAATTGTTTTGCAGGAAAGCGAGAGCATTGAGAGGTGAACCAAGTATGTGGATTATCAACATACCATGGAAGTGTTTGTTAACACAATAAACTCTATAGGGACATTTTTCTCTTAATGCTTTACGATATGTTTATATTTTCTGTTGTATTGTTTTCATACATATTTTGTTCTTACAAATGCTTATTTGATTCAAGGAATATATTTAACTACATTGGTCTCTTAATGGAAGGCATGCGAGGAATTTTCCACAATCAACAAAAGGTATTATGCGTTAATGACAGGTAAAGTCTTTGACTTTACTTTGGCAATGACCTAGTAATACAGAAAACTATGTGATTTTATATATGTGGCTGAAAGTTAGATGAATTGAGTAATAGTATAGAATGATTATGAGATTAGTTAACTCTAGTTTATTCTTATCAGATTGTATGTATAAACAAACTATTAGGGTAATTATAATATAAAGTAAGATATTAATATTAGTACTATGTTATATCGCAAAGTTATTGTGTTAGAATGAAATTAAAATAACAATATTATTATGGAAACTTTAGGGTCACATGTAAATGGATTTTTTTGAAATAATATGAAATCTATAGAGGGTTAACTTAGAGTTTGTTAGAGAAGCTAAGAGTGCAGTTCAATGTGGCTAGATTGTGATAATTGATGGTATAAGCTATAGTGTTAGTAAAACATTAATCATTAAGAAAGAACTAGTGAATGACAATTATATACAATTTGATAAGAATATATCATTGTTTGCAAATACAATGATTTCAATTTGCAGACAATGATATATTATTATCAGATTGTATATATATACATACAATCTGATAAGAATATATCATTGTCTACAAATATATACATACAATCTGATAAGAACATATCATTGTCTGCAAATACAATGATTACTATTTGCAGACAATGATATATTCTTATCAGATTGTATGTATATATATATGCATACAATCTGATAAGAATATATCATTGCCTGCAAATACATATATACAATCTGGTAAGAACATTTCATTATCTGTAAAGAATATATCATTGTCTACTAGGAGGTGGTTGCTTTAAACTCAACCTGACCACATTACCTTCTTAACCATGTGCACCATATTCCTTCATCAAACCATGCACATGGGTTTACCTAACCACGGCTTGTTGGGCATCTTTAAGCCCTAAACTCATCATCTCTCGCGGATTTCTTGTCAGATTACAATTTGCAGACAATGATATATTCTTATCAGATTGTATGTATATATGAATATATATACATACAATGTGATAAGAATATATCATTGTCTGCATATATATACATACAATGCGATAAGAATATATCATTGTCTGCATATATATACATACAATGTGATAATAACATATCATTGTTTGTGAATTTTGTTTGCAATCAAAGTGTTCTGATTTGTTTTATTGACAAACACTTAAACATAGTGTACTTAGTGATACCACATAAAATACAAGGCTGAAACCCTCATAAAAGATATAAGAGACTTAGCTATGAGGTTCAAATATATAACAACAACAACATTAGGACATTTTATAATCATATCATAGTTATATTTTTTTATCAAACTACAATAATTCATTGGGTGTTGCGACAAAAAAACATGGCTGAAAAATACTTGAAACATATCAGAATATTACTGTAACTGTATGAGGATCATGTTAAGGTCCATGTGATAAAACCGTACACAACTTCATATGATGAAACACTACAGGGCATGAGTATACATATATGTATACACACACAATCTGATAATAATATTTCATTGTATTTGCATACAATGATATATTAACATCAAATTGTGTGTATATATATATTCTGATAATGTATTTACATACAATGATACATTATTATCAAATTATATATATATATAATCTGATAATACAAGGTTGAAACCCTCATAAAACATATAAGAGACTTAACTATGAGGTTTGAATAAATATTAATAGCAGCATTAGGACATTTTATAATCATATCATAGTTATATTTTTTTTTATCAAATTGCAAGAATTCATTGGGTGGTGCAACAGAAAAACATGGCTGAAAAATATTTGAAACATATCAAAATATTACTGGGTGCTTGTATTAAACTTCTTCTCACCTTAAACATATGTGAGGTTCCAAACATAATAACAACAACATTATCACATCTTATAATCATATCACAGTTATAAGTTGAAGTAGATATTTTGATATGATATGCAAAGCAGATCAACAAAATATACTGCTACATTGATAAAAAATAAAACTCAATACCAAGATATTTAGTTTTCCACATTGCTAGGAAAAGAAGGTGGCGTGAGATATCCGCCAGTAGCTGAGTCTGTTCCACTTGTAGGAGGTGATACTTGGTTAATTGAGGTTTGAAGGTATGTTTCTCTTTGAGCAAGCAATGTCTGGCTTGCATCTACAGTCAGTCCCATTTGTTGTGAGCCACTCCCAACTTGCATATTGTTGATAGCTATAAAAGTTGGTGCCAATATGTTCATCATATCGAGCAGTATAGGGTGTTGGGGGGTATAGGATTCCTCGCTATAGACTTACGTTTTATCCTCTCTGCTTGTTTAGCTTTCTTTTCAGCTGCCTTTTGTAGATGTTCAACCTTGGCCTACTCTTGTTTGATTTCTTTCTCCCGCATTATAATCATCTTCTCCTCATCTTCTATTGCTTTCCTTGCTTGCTTCTCAACCTTCATTTCTTCCTTTTCAATTGCTTCCACTTCACGTTCTGCCTTTCTCTTCAACATCTGGTCCTTCTTATGTTGTTGCAACTCTGCTTACCTTTTCATCTCTACCTCTTGTTATTGTACATTTAGATGAAGGCGTCCGATGTTAGTACCTGGGACTGCCTACTAAGGTGAAGCACTCCCAAACGACCTCCTCGTGATGTTCCTTGCACTCTCTGCATTGGAAGTTTTAAGAATTTTCTATTTCGTCTAGTTGATTGTTGTCCATCATGTGGGGTGCATGGCACAAACTCAACTTCTTTGTCACTATATGCATTGTCATCTTCACTTCAACCATCACTATTCTCTTCCCAATTCCTTGCAGTAGTGAAGTAATGTATCACTTCAACCGGGACAATTTGTGGTGGGGATGACATAGAAAGGATGACTTCTTCCTCAATTGGATTTAATTGCACTCCAAGGTTCGTGGCTGCTTTATGCATCCAATCCGGTTGGCTGACTTGAGTTGGAAAAATCAGACCAGCTGATGTAGTCTCTGTATCTTCATTGCAGGGTGCAATAAGAGGTTGGACTTCTGCTTGGAAATATGCAACAACTGGCTAACTTTATGGTTGAATGTGTGTTGTAGTTTCAATGCCCTCATTATGGTCTGATGTAGTTTTTATATCTTCATTGCAGGGTGCAATAAGAGGTTGGACTTCTTCTTGGAAATTTGTAACAACTGGCTGAATTTCTGGTTGAATGTGTGTTGTAGTTTCAGTGCCCTCATTGTGGTCTGATGTAGTTTTTGTATCTTCATTGCAGGGTGCAATAAGAGGTTAGACTTCTGCTTAGAAATCTGCAACAACTGGCTGAATTTTTGGTTGAATGTGTGTTGTAGTTTCAGTGCCCTGATTGAATTCCCACATAAAACCATCAATCTGTTCCTCATTGTAACCAATTAGATACAGGCATGTCTCTGCTGCCATAACATCCTCTTCATCTTCCATCGTGCAAGCATCATCTTCTGTTCTAGGACTTGGTACATCTTCTTCAACAATATAGCCCTGACTTGGCCCCATGTCCCTGTCAAGGGCTGACCGATCAAGTGGCCAAATACCTGTTCTATGGAACCCACTTATAATGTTGGATGGTGTCAAAGCTTTTTTGAAAGCTTGGCTTGCTAGAGTTGCCAAATCTTCAGGCCTAATATCGATATGTGGGTTGTTAGCTTGCCAGATGGTTCGTTGCTCTCTGAAATATGCCTTGAATGGAGCAAAAATGTTGATATCCAATGTCTACAGCTTGTGACTAGTATGAGCAGGAAGTGTTAGCAGGTCTATTCCTAATTTTCTTGCTTCTTGAATGGTTTTGAAAGCCACGTGGCTGCCATGGCCATCAAAAATCAGAAGGGCCCTATTTGTTGGTGAAACCCCACCAGTGATATTACCTGCAAAATGGTCCAACCATTTGACAAATAGTTCCTTTGTCATCCAAGCATGTTCTTGGATTTCCATCAATGCACCTTTCTCACAATTTACTATATAATTTTGCATGTGCCTTTTTGATTTAAACAGGTAGAACCCAGGAATACTTAACCCAGCTACACTTACACAAGCCAACACTGTGATCCACTCTCTACTCTTTGAAACCAAATGTGGGAAAAATTTTACACCCATTTTTGCAATAACTCTCATGCCATAGTTCCTACTAGCTTGAATACCAGTCTCATCACAGTTCCAAATTCGGCTTGCTCCATAGTGGTTAAGGTTAATCATATTCTGAAGGTTGTCATAGAAAGCTTGCATGACAAAAGGATGAACCATAATTGCTCTGTCACTGTCCACTCCTTCAACTGTTCTAATTGTCAAATATGGGTTCCTTCTTCAAAATCGTGCCCACCATGACCTCCTGGGGACACCATTTGTGAATGGATTGGGCCGACTTGAAGTGATTTGGGAAACTATGGATTGTAGTTGATTGACCTGTAGTCCGTGGCCCAATTCTACCATATCCTTGCACCATTGGACAACTTCACCCTCCTCCTCATGAGATAATATGGTACGCAGGCCCCTCTTCTTGGTGGTGGTAACTCCTAACAACCACGCCCTCAAACTGCTAGGTGGCATACCCCACTTGATTGTTGCTGCCCTGATTGACATGTTGCGTTCTTCAACACTTTTAACTACTCCTTCCATATCGACATACATCCACTGCCTAATGGGTACAGGTGAGGGAAGTTGTACATCAGGATGAACATCTGGCTAAACATCTGGCTGAACAGGTGGTTCGACTTTTGTTGTGTTGGTGGCTTCATCCGCAGAGTCAGGAACATCTTCTTGTGCGGGAATTGCATGCACTTCCTCTACAGGCTCTTCATCAACGAAGTGCACCCCACGAGTGACTCTAATGGCGCGTGGTCCTATTCCTACAACCCTTTTAGAGAGTCTTCTAGAAGGTGCCATTATATTCCACTTAACCTACACAGATAGTAAAAGTTGAATAACTTGGTAGTGCAACAAATAATATATCATTGTTTGCATAGATATATATATACAATATGATAATAACATATCATTCTGTGCTAAAATATATATATATAATCTAATTACAACATATCATTGTCTGCGAAGCTTGAAGTCAATAAATTTCATGATTATAATGAAGGGATTCGAAGGGAATCTGACAAAATCTGTATACCCATTTATTTTCATGTACATATTATAATTACTGAAAATAGAAAACATCTACCCATTAACCCGTATGCTGAAACCCATAAAATTTCATGATTATACTGATGTTTTTCAATAAACCCATTAATTTTCAGGATTATACTTGGTTAAAATTTTGTCAATGTTCTGTTTGAATCACATTACATGTGATTAGTTCATAGAATAATGTCAAATAAAATCATAGCAGGCAAACCCTCGATTGCATAGACAGATTAATTCATGAGGGATCAAATTTGTACTAGTCACATGTAAAAAGAAATTATTACAATCAAACCCAGGAAAACCCTCGATGGCATAGACAAAATAAACCACAAGGGATCAAATTTGTACTAGTCACATGTAAATAAAAATGATTTTAGTCAAACTCTTTTTGCCATACAGAGAAATGATTCTTATACACACCAAGAAAAACCCACTGTTCAACAAACAATCTTGCAGGTGATGAGAGGTGGAGACGTTACCTGCAGCATATGGGAGTCCAACGAACTTGACATGGTCACACGAGCTCGCATCGACGGCGGGAGAGAGGAGACCACAATGAAAAAACACATGGCATGACTGTGTATATATATATATATATATGTATGTAATCTGATAAGAATATAGATAATATATCATTGTCTTTGCATATTCTTATCAGATTGTATATATATATGTATGTATACATTATGATAAGAAAATATCATTCTATTTACAGAGAATGATATATTCTTATTAGATTGTATACATACATATATATAGAATATATCATTATATTTGCAAAGAATGTTATATTCTTATCACATATATATATATATATAAATATATATATATATATAAATATATATATATATATAGATATATATATATATAAATATACATATATGAAATATATATATATATATATATATATATATATATATACATATATATATATATATATATATATATATATATATATCATATATATATATATATATATATATATATATATATATATATATACAATTTGATATGATGAAACCCTACATGGAAAAATATATATATATACAATCTGATGTGATGAAACCCTACATGGCATGACTGTATATATATATATATTTTTCTACAAATTGTAATCCATAAACTGCTCAATAAATTGGGACAAAAACTACAAACCCATTAAACTTCATGATTAGTAAAGAGGGATTTATAATATAACTGTGATATGATTACAAAATGGGTAATGCTATTGTTATTATCTTGATTTATGATGAATGCAGGTGAAAAAAATGTAACTATGATATGGTTAAATAATGGAAAATACTAAGTTGAATAGCTGACTAAAAACAAAATAATTTGTATGCCTGAAAAGAATGTAAATGCTAAGTACGTAAATATAAAAGAGTATATTGAATAATGAAATAGGCAACATAAATGTAAAACATATTGCCTAAAAAAAATGTAAAGATTGAGTATGTAAATATAAAACAAAATATTGAATAATGAATCAGACAACATAAATGTAAAACAGTATGCCTAAAAATAATGTAAACAGTGAGTACATAAATATAAAACAATATCTTGAATAATGAAACAAATAAAATAAATGTAAAATAATAAACTGATAATAAAAAACATGAATTTACCTATTTTGGGTGTACCAACCTGAATAAGCTCCCTTTAAAGATGAATGTGTAGAAATTGCCTCATAAAGCTCTGAATTTTGTAGAGGGTATTTAGTGAAAGAAGAGGATAATTCGTAATGAAAATGACCTTGGAAATTCCCTCTTATAAAATCATTCGAATGTGTAAATTGAATGCATTGAATTATAGTGGTTGAATTTCAAATTCGAATGCATTGAATTGTGGTGGTTGAATTTCAAATTTGAATTTTTTGTGGGAAACAATCTATCATTTCATTTTGCAGTGGCCATTTATGCCCGATTTCTATCGTGGCCTTTAGGAAATCAATTTTATATTTGGTTTAATAGATAAAATAGGTGGCTTGCATAAATTCAGTCATTTATATGAATTATAATATGTTTTTTGGTTTATTAGGGTGCCTTACACCATTAACTATGCATGCAGGTACCAGAAGTTGATGGAGATAATACATGAAGATGTGATAGAAAGTGTGGGTGAATGTGCAATTGATAGCTCATAAAGCTGATCAATGTTTGCTATTATGTAAAAATGTGCACCATTAGCTATTCATAATGGTTTATATAATGTGAAATTATGCACCATTAACTGTTCGAATATACATTTATATATAATGTAGTTGAAGCTTTGATCCACTTGTATAGAGTGGTAATTGTAAACATCAATGTACTTAAATAAATGCAAAAATTACTTTATTTTCTGCAACTTGTCTTGTATTCAAAACATATATGTACCAATAGATGTTTAGATTTGTTTTTTTTTATTGGTTAGCTACACATTTAGTAGTGAAAATATATGGTGTCATGTGTAAATTTTTATTGGCATAAATAAAATAATGTAATGACTAAAATATAAACGGTTATTGAGGGGTCAGGTGAGCATGGAGTGAACGGGTATTGGATCGTGGGCGACAATTGGAGATTTTCCCCTAGTGAATGAAATTAGCTTATTTTAAAGGGTCAAAATCAAAACATATAAAGAGAGTCCTATTCTTAATAATATTTTTAATATCTATAATAGCCTTAAGTAACTAATTTGTAGGATTTCTTATCCCTCTTTGAAATTAGCCAAGCTTTTTATTAAAGACTTTTTAAAATAAGGTAATACATTTTGTCCTTATCAAAGATCTTTTTATTTTTATATGATTAATGCTTACGTGGTATAAGAAGAATTTAATTAGAATTCTAATTATTTATTTTAAAAGTATTTAATATATATATATATATATTAATA
>CM021105.1:414253490-414307515 GCA_007115665.2 Sequoiadendron giganteum | reverse complement strand
TATATATATATATATAATCTGATAATAATGTATCATTGTATGCAAATACAATAATATATTATTATCAGAATATATATATATATACGCACAATTTGATGTGAATATATCATTGTATGCAAATACAATGAAATATTCTTATCAGATTTTGTGTGTGTGTGTGTGTGTGTGTGTGTGTATAATGCCCTGTAGTGTTTCATCATATGAAGCCGTGTATGGTTTCATCACATGGACCTTAACATTATCCTCATACGGTTCGAGTAATATTTTGATATGTTTCAAGTATTTTTCAACCATGTTTTTCTGTCGCAGCACCCAATGAATTATCGCAGTTTGATAAAAAATATAACTATGATATGATCATAAAATGTCCTAATGCTGCTGTTGATATTTATTCGAACCTCATAGTTAAGTCTCTTATATGTTTTATGAGGGTTTCAACCTTATATTTTCTGTGGTATCACTAAGTTCACTATGTTTCAGTGTTCGTCAATAAAAAAAATCAGAACACTTTGATGCAAACAAAATTTGCAGACATTGATATGTTATTATCACATTGTATGTATATATTTGCAGACAATGATATATTCTTATCACATTGTATGTATATATATTCATATATACATACAATCTGATAAGAATATATCATTGTCTGCAAATTGTAATCTGACAAGAAATCCACGAGAGATGATGAGTTTAGGGCTTAAAGATGCCCAACAAGCTGCGGTTAGGTAAACTCATATGTGTGGTTTGATGAAGGCATATGGGGCACATTGTTAACAATGTAATGTGGTGAGGTTGAGATTAAAGTGACCACCTCCTAGAGGACCCATGCGATATTTTGATTGGGCCCACATACAAACATAACTTGAAATAGGTTAATTGATAATTGTAAATAGGCTTTTTAAAAAAAATTACGCACCATTGAAATTAGACAGGAGTGGCCACTGCAGTATGAATAGACCGATTATTTGGCAAGAAAATTGAGATTTGAAATTCAATCACCATAATTCAATGCATTCAATATACACATTCAAATGATTTTATAAGAGGGAATTTCTAGTGTCATTTTCAGTACAAATTCTCCTATGCTTTCACTACATATCCTCTGCAAAATTCAGCTCTGTACATATAATGAAAACAAAAAACATATTATAAATCATATAATAGACTGAATTTATGCAAGCCACCTATTTTATCAAGCACACTCCAATGTTTTTATAAGAAGGAATTTCCACGGTCATTCCCTCAATATCCTCTACAAAATTTAGAGCTTACTAACGCAACCTATGCACATTCCTCTTAAAAGGCAGTATTTCATGTTGGTACACCCAGAATAACTAAATTCATGGTTTTATTTATCAGTATACTGGATTTACATTAATGTTGTTTGTTTCATTATTCAATATACTCTTTTATATTTATGTACTGAGTGTTTGCATTATTTTGAGGCATACAAATTATTCAGTTTTCAGTCAATTGTTCAAATGAGCATTATCCATTATGTAATCATATCACATCATTGTATGATGTGATATAATCTGTTTTCTTCCACTTGCTATATGTGTTTCAGTAGTTAGATTACATATATGTATATACATATACATATGCATGTACATGTACATGTATCTGTATATGTATATACATATGTATTTGTATATACATATACATATACATATACATGTACATGCATATACATATACAGATACATATACATGTACATGCATATGTATATGTATATGTATGTACATATATATGCATGTACATGTATATGTATATATAAATTTATATACACTGTTATTTTCAGCTTCATACTAAAGATCAGAACATTGTGGATTTTAATGTTCCAATCAAAACTTTTATTGTTGTGCATGCAATATTGTAAGGATGATTTGATGTGGGAATGTTACGAGTACCGAGTACTACCCCCGTTTATTACAATTGTTTTGTAGGCAAACGGGAGCATCGAGAGGTGAACCAAGTATGTGGATTATCAACATACCATGGAAGATGTGTTTGTTAACACAATAAACTCTATAGGGACATTTTGCTCTTAATGCTTTATGATATGTTTATATTTTCTGTTGTATTGTTTTCATACATATTTTGTTCTTACAAATGCTTATTTGATTCGAGGAATATATTTAACTACATTGGTCTCTTAATGACAGGCATGCGAAGATTTGTCCGCAATCAACATAAGGTATTAAGCGTTAATGACAGGTAAAGTCTTTGACTTTACTTTGGCAATGACCTAGTAATACAAAAAACTATGTGATTTTATATATATGGCTGAAAGTTAGATGAATTGAGTAATAGTATAGAATAATTATGAGATTAGTTAACTCTAGTTTATTCTTATCAGATTGTATGTATCAACAAACTATTAGGGTAATTATAATATGAAGTAAGATATTAATATTAGTATTATGTTTTATTGCAAAGTTATTGTGCTAGAATGAAATCAAAATAACAATATTATTATGGAAACTTTAGGGTCACGTGTAAATGGATTTGTTTGAAATAATATGAAATCTATAGAGGGTTAACTTAGAGTTTGTTAGAGCAGCTAAGAGTGCAGTTCAATGTGGCTAGATTGTGATAATTGATGGTATAAGCTATAGTGTTAGTAAAACATTAATCATTAAGAAAAAATTAGTGATCAACAATTATATACAATCTGATAAGAATATATCATTGTCTACAAATACAATGATTTCAATTTGCAGACAATGATATATTATTATCAGATTGTATATATATACATACAATCTGATAAGAATATATCATTGTCTACAAATATATACATACAATCTGATAAGAACATATCATTGTCTGCAAATACAATGATTACTATTTGCAGACAATGATATATTCTTATCAGATTGTATGTATATATATATGCATACAATCTGATAAAGAATATATCATTGTCTACTAGGAGGTGGTTGCTTTAAACTCAACCTGACCACATTACCTTCTTAACCATGTGCACCATATTCCTTCATCAAACCATGCACATGGGTTTACCTAACCACGGCTTGTTGGGCATCTTTAAGCCCTAAACTCATCATCTCTCGCGGATTTCTTGTCAGATTACAATTTGCAGACAATGATATATTCTTATCAGATTGTATGTATATATGAATATATATACATACAATGTGATAAGAATATATCATTGTCTGCATATATATACATACAATGCGATAAGAATATATCATTGTCTGCATATATATACATACAATGTGATAATAACATATCATTGTTTGTGAATTTTGTTTGCAATCAAAGTGTTCTGATTTGTTTTATTGACAAACACTTAAACATAGTGTACTTAGTGATACCACATAAAATACAAGGCTGAAACCCTCATAAAAGATATAAGAGACTTAGCTATGAGGTTCAAATATATAACAACAACAACATTAGGACATTTTATAATCATATCATAGTTATATTTTTTTATCAAACTACAATAATTCATTGGGTGTTGCGACAAAAAAACATGGCTGAAAAATACTTGAAACATATCAGAATATTACTGTAACTGTATGAGGATCATGTTAAGGTCCATGTGATAAAACCGTACACAACTTCATATGATGAAACACTACAGGGCATGAGTATACATATATGTATACACACACAATCTGATAATAATATTTCATTGTATTTGCATACAATGATATATTAACATCAAATTGTGTGTATATATATATTCTGATAATGTATTTACATACAATGATACATTATTATCAAATTATATATATATATAATCTGATAATACAAGGTTGAAACCCTCATAAAACATATAAGAGACTTAACTATGAGGTTTGAATAAATATTAATAGCAGCATTAGGACATTTTATAATCATATCATAGTTATATTTTTTTTTATCAAATTGCAAGAATTCATTGGGTGGTGCAACAGAAAAACATGGCTGAAAAATATTTGAAACATATCAAAATATTACTGGGTGCTTGTATTAAACTTCTTCTCACCTTAAACATATGTGAGGTTCCAAACATAATAACAACAACATTATCACATCTTATAATCATATCACAGTTATAAGTTGAAGTAGATATTTTGATATGATATGCAAAGCAGATCAACAAAATATACTGCTACATTGATAAAAAATAAAACTCAATACCAAGATATTTAGTTTTCCACATTGCTAGGAAAAGAAGGTGGCGTGAGATATCCGCCAGTAGCTGAGTCTGTTCCACTTGTAGGAGGTGATACTTGGTTAATTGAGGTTTGAAGGTATGTTTCTCTTTGAGCAAGCAATGTCTGGCTTGCATCTACAGTCAGTCCCATTTGTTGTGAGCCACTCCCAACTTGCATATTGTTGATAGCTATAAAAGTTGGTGCCAATATGTTCATCATATCGAGCAGTATAGGGTGTTGGGGGGTATAGGATTCCTCGCTATAGACTTACGTTTTATCCTCTCTGCTTGTTTAGCTTTCTTTTCAGCTGCCTTTTGTAGATGTTCAACCTTGGCCTACTCTTGTTTGATTTCTTTCTCCCGCATTATAATCATCTTCTCCTCATCTTCTATTGCTTTCCTTGCTTGCTTCTCAACCTTCATTTCTTCCTTTTCAATTGCTTCCACTTCACGTTCTGCCTTTCTCTTCAACATCTGGTCCTTCTTATGTTGTTGCAACTCTGCTTACCTTTTCATCTCTACCTCTTGTTATTGTACATTTAGATGAAGGCGTCCGATGTTAGTACCTGGGACTGCCTACTAAGGTGAAGCACTCCCAAACGACCTCCTCGTGATGTTCCTTGCACTCTCTGCATTGGAAGTTTTAAGAATTTTCTATTTCGTCTAGTTGATTGTTGTCCATCATGTGGGGTGCATGGCACAAACTCAACTTCTTTGTCACTATATGCATTGTCATCTTCACTTCAACCATCACTATTCTCTTCCCAATTCCTTGCAGTAGTGAAGTAATGTATCACTTCAACCGGGACAATTTGTGGTGGGGATGACATAGAAAGGATGACTTCTTCCTCAATTGGATTTAATTGCACTCCAAGGTTCGTGGCTGCTTTATGCATCCAATCCGGTTGGCTGACTTGAGTTGGAAAAATCAGACCAGCTGATGTAGTCTCTGTATCTTCATTGCAGGGTGCAATAAGAGGTTGGACTTCTGCTTGGAAATATGCAACAACTGGCTAACTTTATGGTTGAATGTGTGTTGTAGTTTCAATGCCCTCATTATGGTCTGATGTAGTTTTTATATCTTCATTGCAGGGTGCAATAAGAGGTTGGACTTCTTCTTGGAAATTTGTAACAACTGGCTGAATTTCTGGTTGAATGTGTGTTGTAGTTTCAGTGCCCTCATTGTGGTCTGATGTAGTTTTTGTATCTTCATTGCAGGGTGCAATAAGAGGTTAGACTTCTGCTTAGAAATCTGCAACAACTGGCTGAATTTTTGGTTGAATGTGTGTTGTAGTTTCAGTGCCCTGATTGAATTCCCACATAAAACCATCAATCTGTTCCTCATTGTAACCAATTAGATACAGGCATGTCTCTGCTGCCATAACATCCTCTTCATCTTCCATCGTGCAAGCATCATCTTCTGTTCTAGGACTTGGTACATCTTCTTCAACAATATAGCCCTGACTTGGCCCCATGTCCCTGTCAAGGGCTGACCGATCAAGTGGCCAAATACCTGTTCTATGGAACCCACTTATAATGTTGGATGGTGTCAAAGCTTTTTTGAAAGCTTGGCTTGCTAGAGTTGCCAAATCTTCAGGCCTAATATCGATATGTGGGTTGTTAGCTTGCCAGATGGTTCGTTGCTCTCTGAAATATGCCTTGAATGGAGCAAAAATGTTGATATCCAATGTCTACAGCTTGTGACTAGTATGAGCAGGAAGTGTTAGCAGGTCTATTCCTAATTTTCTTGCTTCTTGAATGGTTTTGAAAGCCACGTGGCTGCCATGGCCATCAAAAATCAGAAGGGCCCTATTTGTTGGTGAAACCCCACCAGTGATATTACCTGCAAAATGGTCCAACCATTTGACAAATAGTTCCTTTGTCATCCAAGCATGTTCTTGGATTTCCATCAATGCACCTTTCTCACAATTTACTATATAATTTTGCATGTGCCTTTTTGATTTAAACAGGTAGAACCCAGGAATACTTAACCCAGCTACACTTACACAAGCCAACACTGTGATCCACTCTCTACTCTTTGAAACCAAATGTGGGAAAAATTTTACACCCATTTTTGCAATAACTCTCATGCCATAGTTCCTACTAGCTTGAATACCAGTCTCATCACAGTTCCAAATTCGGCTTGCTCCATAGTGGTTAAGGTTAATCATATTCTGAAGGTTGTCATAGAAAGCTTGCATGACAAAAGGATGAACCATAATTGCTCTGTCACTGTCCACTCCTTCAACTGTTCTAATTGTCAAATATGGGTTCCTTCTTCAAAATCGTGCCCACCATGACCTCCTGGGGACACCATTTGTGAATGGATTGGGCCGACTTGAAGTGATTTGGGAAACTATGGATTGTAGTTGATTGACCTGTAGTCCGTGGCCCAATTCTACCATATCCTTGCACCATTGGACAACTTCACCCTCCTCCTCATGAGATAATATGGTACGCAGGCCCCTCTTCTTGGTGGTGGTAACTCCTAACAACCACGCCCTCAAACTGCTAGGTGGCATACCCCACTTGATTGTTGCTGCCCTGATTGACATGTTGCGTTCTTCAACACTTTTAACTACTCCTTCCATATCGACATACATCCACTGCCTAATGGGTACAGGTGAGGGAAGTTGTACATCAGGATGAACATCTGGCTAAACATCTGGCTGAACAGGTGGTTCGACTTTTGTTGTGTTGGTGGCTTCATCCGCAGAGTCAGGAACATCTTCTTGTGCGGGAATTGCATGCACTTCCTCTACAGGCTCTTCATCAACGAAGTGCACCCCACGAGTGACTCTAATGGCGCGTGGTCCTATTCCTACAACCCTTTTAGAGAGTCTTCTAGAAGGTGCCATTATATTCCACTTAACCTACACAGATAGTAAAAGTTGAATAACTTGGTAGTGCAACAAATAATATATCATTGTTTGCATAGATATATATATACAATATGATAATAACATATCATTCTGTGCTAAAATATATATATATAATCTAATTACAACATATCATTGTCTGCGAAGCTTGAAGTCAATAAATTTCATGATTATAATGAAGGGATTCGAAGGGAATCTGACAAAATCTGTATACCCATTTATTTTCATGTACATATTATAATTACTGAAAATAGAAAACATCTACCCATTAACCCGTATGCTGAAACCCATAAAATTTCATGATTATACTGATGTTTTTCAATAAACCCATTAATTTTCAGGATTATACTTGGTTAAAATTTTGTCAATGTTCTGTTTGAATCACATTACATGTGATTAGTTCATAGAATAATGTCAAATAAAATCATAGCAGGCAAACCCTCGATTGCATAGACAGATTAATTCATGAGGGATCAAATTTGTACTAGTCACATGTAAAAAGAAATTATTACAATCAAACCCAGGAAAACCCTCGATGGCATAGACAAAATAAACCACAAGGGATCAAATTTGTACTAGTCACATGTAAATAAAAATGATTTTAGTCAAACTCTTTTTGCCATACAGAGAAATGATTCTTATACACACCAAGAAAAACCCACTGTTCAACAAACAATCTTGCAGGTGATGAGAGGTGGAGACGTTACCTGCAGCATATGGGAGTCCAACGAACTTGACATGGTCACACGAGCTCGCATCGACGGCGGGAGAGAGGAGACCACAATGAAAAAACACATGGCATGACTGTGTATATATATATATATATATGTATGTAATCTGATAAGAATATAGATAATATATCATTGTCTTTGCATATTCTTATCAGATTGTATATATATATGTATGTATACATTATGATAAGAAAATATCATTCTATTTACAGAGAATGATATATTCTTATTAGATTGTATACATACATATATATAGAATATATCATTATATTTGCAAAGAATGTTATATTCTTATCACATATATATATATATATAAATATATATATATATATAAATATATATATATATATATATATATAAATATATATATATATATATAAATATATATATATATATATATAAATATATATATATATATATAAATATATATATATATATATATATATATATATATATATATATATATATATATATATATATATATATATATATATATATATATATATATATATATATATATATATATATATATATACAATTTGATATGATGAAACCCTACATGGAAAAATATATATATATACAATCTGATGTGATGAAACCCTACATGGCATGACTGTATATATATATATATTTTTCTACAAATTGTAATCCATAAACTGCTCAATAAATTGGGACAAAAACTACAAACCCATTAAACTTCATGATTAGTAAAGAGGGATTTATAATATAACTGTGATATGATTACAAAATGGGTAATGCTATTGTTATTATCTTGATTTATGATGAATGCAGGTGAAAAAAATGTAACTATGATATGGTTAAATAATGGAAAATACTAAGTTGAATAGCTGACTAAAAACAAAATAATTTGTATGCCTGAAAAGAATGTAAATGCTAAGTACGTAAATATAAAAGAGTATATTGAATAATGAAATAGGCAACATAAATGTAAAACATATTGCCTAAAAAAAATGTAAAGATTGAGTATGTAAATATAAAACAAAATATTGAATAATGAATCAGACAACATAAATGTAAAACAGTATGCCTAAAAATAATGTAAACAGTGAGTACATAAATATAAAACAATATCTTGAATAATGAAACAAATAAAATAAATGTAAAATAATAAACTGATAATAAAAAACATGAATTTACCTATTTTGGGTGTACCAACCTGAATAAGCTCCCTTTAAAGATGAATGTGTAGAAATTGCCTCATAAAGCTCTGAATTTTGTAGAGGGTATTTAGTGAAAGAAGAGGATAATTCGTAATGAAAATGACCTTGGAAATTCCCTCTTATAAAATCATTCGAATGTGTAAATTGAATGCATTGAATTATAGTGGTTGAATTTCAAATTCGAATGCATTGAATTGTGGTGGTTGAATTTCAAATTTGAATTTTTTGTGGGAAACAATCTATCATTTCATTTTGCAGTGGCCATTTATGCCCGATTTCTATCGTGGCCTTTAGGAAATCAATTTTATATTTGGTTTAATAGATAAAATAGGTGGCTTGCATAAATTCAGTCATTTATATGAATTATAATATGTTTTTTGGTTTATTAGGGTGCCTTACACCATTAACTATGCATGCAGGTACCAGAAGTTGATGGAGATAATACATGAAGATGTGATAGAAAGTGTGGGTGAATGTGCAATTGATAGCTCATAAAGCTGATCAATGTTTGCTATTATGTAAAAATGTGCACCATTAGCTATTCATAATGGTTTATATAATGTGAAATTATGCACCATTAACTGTTCGAATATACATTTATATATAATGTAGTTGAAGCTTTGATCCACTTGTATAGAGTGGTAATTGTAAACATCAATGTACTTAAATAAATGCAAAAATTACTTTATTTTCTGCAACTTGTCTTGTATTCAAAACATATATGTACCAATAGATGTTTAGATTTGTTTTTTTTTATTGGTTAGCTACACATTTAGTAGTGAAAATATATGGTGTCATGTGTAAATTTTTATTGGCATAAATAAAATAATGTAATGACTAAAATATAAACGGTTATTGAGGGGTCAGGTGAGCATGGAGTGAACGGGTATTGGATCGTGGGCGACAATTGGAGATTTTCCCCTAGTGAATGAAATTAGCTTATTTTAAAGGGTCAAAATCAAAACATATAAAGAGAGTCCTATTCTTAATAATATTTTTAATATCTATAATAGCCTTAAGTAACTAATTTGTAGGATTTCTTATCCCTCTTTGAAATTAGCCAAGCTTTTTATTAAAGACTTTTTAAAATAAGGTAATACATTTTGTCCTTATCAAAGATCTTTTTATTTTTATATGATTAATGCTTACGTGGTATAAGAAGAATTTAATTAGAATTCTAATTATTTATTTTAAAAGTATTTAAAAAAAAATAAAATTAATATTTATGATTTTAATATAAATATAAAAATTATATAAAAAATTATTTTTTATTATTATTGAATTATATTTTTCAAAGTGTAATCTTATATTTATTTGGATGTAATTTGCATCATTCAAAATTTGAAATATGATGCATCATCTACTTATTTAACATTGCACAAGAAAATCGTAAGATACTTGTTTGAAGAAATGGACAAGTTCAAGCATTATATCAAGAACACCTACTTAGACATTATTTTAGCAATATAAAATCAATCTTCTATTTAGCTAGCATCCTCTTATACAAGGAATTTGTCTTCCTACTAAGATAGTGTCATGTCAACTTATTATTGTCTAGCTTTGTGTGTATTTTGAGAAAATACTTTTATCATGTTTAATATGTCCATTTCCTTGGATTCACGTCTTAAACTTGGAAAATTGACATTGTGTTTGGAATGAGATGGTGAGAATAACACCATGTTGTTATAAGATATAAAACCAAATAGGCTCTTAGGCTTAGGCATGGGGACATGTTGAATCTTACAGGGGGAGAGACTCTCTATTCCAACCTTTTCTATGATATGCAAGTAGGTTATGTGATATTTAAATCTTTCACATGTTTCTTTTATAAATCATTTTAGTGAATTTCCCTATGATGTTAAACCTATAAGAAAAAAAATAGGGTTATTGAAGATTCATATCAATAATTTGTACTTTGTTAGTGGATTTGATCAACCCATTAACCTTGTACATTTGCCTTATACTAAGATTATATTTGTACATCGATTTTGATATGTGAAAAGAGGATATTCATGAATACCATCTTGGAATGTATGTTGAAATTATAGATTACTTTTATAAATTATGACTTACCACATAGTATCAATTAGACATGCATAGTAATTATTGTGTGATTACATTGTGATACTTTCATAATTTAAAGAAGTTACATGAGTGAGTAGAATGATAATGTTGAAGAATAGGAGGTTAAGTATATAAACTATAATTATCTTTTGAATTATAAATTCATGATATATTTCATAAAATGTCTATATAGTTCTCATCATAATTTGGATTGAAAAAGTGTTTTTATTAAAATTACTTGTGAAATTATAGAAGAAAATAATGTAGATAAAGTAAGTATTATGAAAAATACAAGTATTCAATGTTAGTATCTTCAATTATTGATCATGCGCTTCTTTGAGTTGTGATACAGATGCATCTTGTGCTACTGAGGATAGTAATTAATTTATAGGGGGAGAATTTTTAAATGACTTTTTCCCTAGGAGAAGAGAAATATATAAATAACCCTTTGGATTAAAAGGGAGATAGAAAATAAAGGATATTATGATCCTTTGGTTAAAAGAGAGATTAATAAAGAATATTTATAAACACTCTTTAAAAAATAAGAAGAATAATTATTTATTTAAATAAATATTAAAAGGAAACCTTTTGTGAAAAGGTGTGATGGTTTGGAAACCACCCCTTAAAAGGATATATATAAATCATTCATGTGAGACTTGTGAGGGACATTCAAGCATGGAGGAAATTCAAGGAAGGAAAACATTCAAGGATGGAGAACATTCTAGGAAGAAGAAAGTGGTTTGGTGAGCTATGGGCATTGGAGAAGGGGGCACACAGAGTGTGTCCAACTTGGGGTATAGAGTGCACCCAGGATTGTCCTAGCCAGGGTTGTTGTGCATGTTGAGTACTTATACTCTGGAGCATGTTGTGTAGATGCTTGAGAAGCATTTGGTTAGGTTTTGGATAAGAACTTGTTCCTCCTCAATTGTTCAAGGGAAAGATCCAATAACACTAACTATTGGATATTGTGGTTGTGTTGTTGATATGTGGTTGTCATTGATGTCAACACTATTAGCATTAATGGATTGAAGGTTGTATATGTCGAGGATATTGAGAAAATTGTAATAAATATATTGCAGGAAGTATGTGAAGCTGAGAAGGTCAAAGTGATGGGAAGTTCTGTACGTTGATGGTCAGAAGGCATGCATTAAAGGGTTTTTTACTGAGCCTATCTAGTATGTTGTTTGAAATTTTCAATGGTGCGCATCAAGAATTGAAAAAAGTTATGAAGTTATGTGTTGCTACAGTTATTTAGGTACTGTAGCAAGTGTTTTTGGAACAAGAGAATACAATTATGATGAATTGAGTTGTTGTGTATGCTACTGTGATGTTTAGTGATGTTTCTAGATCATGCTCTATCATTGTGGTACGTCCGTGTTGATCGGTGTGTTCGTGATTGAAGATTTTCCTTTGTGTGTTCAAGGGTTTTATGTTCTTGGCTGACATGATGGTGGTAGCATGTTGCGGATCCTTATGGATTAATATTTTATTATTTGGTGTATTTGAGGATGTTGATTTAGGTCTTCATTATGTTGTGACCAACCTAAGTTGGTGCGCATTGAGATTTGTTCATGAATTGGGCCGATAGTTATAATTTATTCTCTATTTGTGGCCGATAGAGTTGTTGATGTAAATTCATGTAGCAGATATATAAGAGGGATTGCTTCTTCATTTTTGAGTGTGTGGAAGTGTGAGTGTGTGGTGTATATGCAAAATGTGCAAATAAATATTAGATCATTTGATTTTAGAGCAGAGTGTGAAGAATATTGAGTGAAGTGTGAAGAAGTGTTTTTGTGCCTAACCGAAACTGTCATCAAGCTTTTGTAGAAGCTAATTACTCAGTTAGATGATGGAATCTTTATTTATCAGTCCAAATATGTAAGAGAGTTACTGAAAAAGTTTGGCATGGAAGACTTAAATCCAGTTGGTACACCCATGGTAACTGGATGCAAGCTAACACAGAGTGATGATTCTCCTAAGGCTAATCAAACAAGATATAGGTCAATGACTGGTGGATTTCTTTATTTGACTCAGACCAAACCAGAAATTATGAATGATGTGTGCATGGTTGCTAGATATCAACTTTATCCAAAGGAATCACACGTGACTGCAATAAAGAGAATCTTCAGATACTTAAAAGGAACAATTGATTTTGGTCTTTGGTATCCTAAGGATGATGATATTACTTTGAATGACTTTACTGATGAAGATTGGGTAGGAGATGTGGATGACAGGAAAAGTACAAGTGGTGTGCATTCTTCTTAGGGAATAAGCTGGTGTCTTGGGTAAGTAAAAATAATAACTACATTTCCTTATCTAACATCGAGGAAAAATATATTGCTGCTGCAAACAACTGTACTCAAGTGTTGTGGATGAAGCAGATGCTGAGAGATATCAAAGTTGAGTATGATGAGCCTATTGCCATATTTTTGTGACAATTCAAGTGCCATAAACATTTCTAAGAATCTGATGCTACACTCAAAGAAAAAAACATATCTATCAAGTATCACTTTTTGAGAGACAAGGTGAGGGATAAAGAGGTCAAATTGGAATATGTGCCCACTAAGGAACATACTACATATATCTTTACTAAACCGTTGCCTAAAGATAATTTTGAGTATCTCAAAGGCAAGTTAGAGGTGATTTCCCCTCCTAAACTAAACTAAGATGTAAGTCTTTGCATCAATCCGTGCACCTATAGTCAGATCTTGTTTCAGATTGATGTTATGGTGGCTGCTACTCAGGGGAGTAGTCAGATGATTTAGATGATATGTGGTTCAGAGCTTGTGTACCTTTTCCATTGATGTCAAAGGGGGAGAAGTATAATGTGAAAAACAAAAACTGTGTACTGTAAGGGGGAGAAGTGTAGAGCAAAGGAGGAGAAAAGTTAGTTGTGTTGATGATATTTTTTACATCATGTGTTGCCATCAATGCCAAAGGGGGAGATTGTTGGATATTTTGGTTGTGTTGCTGATATGTGGTTGTCATTGATGTCAAAACTATTAGCATTAATGGATTGAAGGCTATATATGTTGAGGATATTGAGAAAATTGTAATAAATATATTGCAGGTAGTCTATGAAGCTGAGAAGGTCAGAGTGATGGAAAGTTCTGTACGTTGATTTTCAAAAGGCACACATTAAAGGGTTTGTTGATGAGCCTATCTAGTATGTTTTTTGAAAGTTTCAGCGCTGTGCATCAAGAATTGAGAAAGTTATGAAGTTATGTGTTCCTACAATTATTCAGTTACTATAGCAAATGTTTCTGGAAGAAGAAAATGAAATTTCGATGAATTGAGTTGTTGTGTATGCTATTGTGATGTTCAATGATGTTTCTAGATCATTCTCTATCATTGTGGTACGTTCACGTTGATCGGTGTGTTCAAGATTGAAGATTTTCCTTTGTGTGTTCGAGGGTTTTATGTTCTTGGCCGACATGATGGTGGTAGCATGTTGCAGATCCTTATGGATTAATCTTTTATTGTTTGGTGTATTCGAGGATGTTGATTTAGGTCTTCATTATGTTGTGACCGACCTAAGTTGGTGCGCATTGAGATTTGTTCATGAATTGGGCCAACAATTATAATTTATTTATTTTGGAGTGTGTGGAAGTGCGAGTGTGTGGTGTATATGTGATATGTGCGAATAAAGATTAGATCATTTGATTTTAGAGCAAAGTGTGAAGAAGATTGAATGAAGTGTGAAGAAGTGTTTCTTTGCCTTACCAGAACTATCATCAAGATTTTGTAGAAGCTAATTTCTCAGTTCAACTTCATTAGATGGATTTAATCTGATTGTTCTATGTAAGGCAGTGAGCCTTCCCTTTGAGCAGTGAGCTCTAGGAAGTGCACCTGAATGCATGTGCATTCCCTATTCTTTTCTTTCATTATACTTCTAACAAGGTATAATCTTGTGGACTAACATCCACCATGGTTTTTCCCCTAATAGGGTTTCCACGTATAAAATCTTGGTGTTCATGTGTCTCTGATGTGTTGTTGATTTATGCTTTCACTGTTAATTATCAGATCTGAGATTAAAGGTTGATTAAGTTTAAATTCTATAACAAATGATTCATCCCCCCCTCTCAATTGTCTATCCTTGTTTTTCCAACACTAACATCTTCCTAGGGGTTGAGGACAAACCCATGGTGTAGTATGGGATGCATCGAATCCTCTTCCCATTTGTCCAATGGTGTAGAAGACGAGAGGAAAGGATAGGAACCACGGTGTAGTACACAATACACTAATATTCTTTATATATGGGATGGATTATGGACATGTTGTTGAGTACTTTGTTATTGATGTCAAGGTGTTTGAGTTGAGAATGGCTTTTGCAAGTGTTATTATTCAAATAAGTATTAAAATCATTGATTCTAAATTATATTGAGAATAGTATATATATATGATTTTGGTGTTAATGTATATGAATTATATGGATGTGTATTCCATTTACCAGGTTAACTATCTATTTTGGAATTTCTTAATAAACTCTCACATATTATCTTTTGCATTGATTATTCACATCAATTTTAATAATATTGTATCTTTTAAATTATCTTTATTCTAATATTTAATCCACTAAATCCGTTGCTAACACTTAAATAAGTTTGGAGGAAAACTAACATTACACTGCAAGAGTGTCGAAAGGTTGTGTTAGAGCTCAGGATTGATATTCACTTCATATGCATCAACAAATATATAATTTACACCCATAAAGCATTGAAATGATTTTTGCAGTATCCCATAGATTAGAGAAAGAGAAAAGGATTATCATCAATATCCATCATATTATGAGTTTTACTATTTTTATGTAACATATTTGTTCACTATGCAGGTATAGGTGAAATTCTCATTCTTGTATTATCTATATTTGATATTATAGCAGGAGTGAAATGGGCTCCCACAAGGGTTGAGCCCAACATGCTGCCCTCATATTATAAAGAAAGATGTGAATGAAATAAAACATCATGTTTATCAACTCTAATAATTATCCATCACCTATGATAGTGAGTTGACGAATATCACTGTCATAAATGACAAATGCTTGCTAAAACAAAACTCAATAAGAGAAGGCAACCACCATGTTGGGGACAATAAAACAAAGTTAAGGAGAGATTTTGCAGCCTATAAGGGACATTAATCTTGAAAGTGTAGAAAAAACAAATGAATATTTGTTGAAGTGTTAATCTTAGAGATAGAGCCTAAGGGATTTTGTTTTTCCCACAATGGGCAGTCAAGAAAGAAAGCATCAGATTACATTATATTTGTCTGGGTTGAAGGCTTGCACAAGGAGCTTGAAACTCAAATTTCAATAGTCACCATTCACAATTCAATTTTATTCAAGGTATCAACTTGCATTTTATGGCATTACATGGAGTGCTACAGGATTCATTGAGGATCTCACTCTTGACATTGCTAGTAAAATGTAGAACATGACTTGGATGGAAGGGACCTAAAGAGGTACAATTGGTGCATGGATTAGAATCAAGTACATCTGAACACATAAAATGGGCATAGAGCACTTCCTGTGAGTCATCAATAGGTTTATTAAAAGTTGGAGATAACTAAGGGAAAATGCAAAAAAAAAACCCAGAATGCCCACATGGAAGAAATCCCTTGAATGCCTACATTGGAGGAGGGTTTTTCTTTTCTTTTTTCTTAGAAGAGTAATTACAAGAGAAATTTCAGACACATATTTTCAAAATGAAAATAAATCCCCAGAATAGAGGAAAGAAAAGAGATTCAAAGCCCTCGATGATAGCACAAAATAGACCCAAAATGCTTCTAACCGGTGCAAGACACAAATAAATGAAGGCTTTCATCTTAAGCCAGAGCAAAACAATGAAGGAAATACATAGAAATCAAACATTTTCACCATTTCTTGTATAGTGTGAGCTTGAATCAACATATTTTTTACAAATATTGGAAGGGAAATGGAATTTTTTACAGATAGAATCTTACCCTAGCTTGACTTCAATAACTTTTACACAAAATCTTCCAGTCTCAGAGAACTCTCCAGCAAAACCCTAGACTTCCATGGCGGCACAACAAGAGTGCATTATGAGTGAAATGAAATGATACTAGTGTTTTCCTGAGTTTTCTTTTTAGGGTTTCATCCCTAGTGACCGGTGCCCTAAGGCATTTTTTTCCTTTCTTTTTAAAAACATTGCAATAAAACTATTTCCCCTTTGGTTATGTCATTATGATAGGTGTGATTTATCTTTTCAAGAATGGTTGTGAGTCAGCCCTTTTATTTTGCACCAAATATATAATGTAAAACATTTTTGAAATGGTATTTTATAAACCATTCTAATTAATGTTATTTATTGTGAAAAAGGAGATAATGTGTTTGTTTCTAAGTATGAATCAAAGGGGAGTTATGGTTGAGGTTTATGTTTATGCCAAACATATAGGGGAGGTTAGAGGAGTTAACCAACATTTGGAGGGAATATAGGGTTGTTTTGACTTGGTTTGGAGAAGTTTTGGGAGCTTTTATGGTGGGTAAGGTCATGTTTTGACCTTTTCTTCCCTTTGGATTCATTTTGGAGGGAGTTTGGGGGCTATTTTTTAGGCTTTTTGGTTATGCACGACTAAAGGGTTTTGGGTTACTATTTTGGTGCAATCTCTAGGAGAATCATATAGTAACTTCATTATTCATTTGTGAAGTTAGTTCTGATTATCATCTTTTGTCTACTTTGTGACTTTTGGAGTCCTCTATAGAAAAAAGATAGTATTTTGCAACTCTTTGAACATGTATAGTAGTTTATACCTTGAAGATCAATAGAGATAAGTAGTTTGATCTTCTCAATTTTTTGTTTTATTGTATGCATTTGGATGATTTGATGTAATGACTTGTGAAATATTCTCATTCCTAGTTTTTGTGTCTCATTAGTGGCGTCTATGAATAGAAAGTATATGTAGTTGCAGGTTGTAAGTTGTGTTGTGTTGCAGGTGATTCAAGTTGTGAAAGTTTCTTTCCTTCTAGGATTGTGCGTTATAGCCTCCTTACAAAGTATTGATGCAAAGGCATATCATTATTGAGTTGTGTATATCAAGCTTGTAGTTGATTAACTATGTATGCAAGTTGTTTGTAGGTTTTAGTTAATGTTTAGGTGCATCACCTTAAGTTTTCCAGTTTTTTAATTTATGTTTCCCTCTTACCCTTCCTCTGCATATCATTAGAATAGTTTTAGGTGAGTACCTTAAGAGCCATCTTTCTCTGGAGGTTCTTTTCTAATTTAGGTGACCCAAAACCTTAGAAAAGTTCCCATGTTTCTCTAATATGCTAAGTTCTGTAACTTAGCAGGGGCAGAATATTAGGAGACAACCATTTTTGGCACGCTCGGTGGGACCGTCGAATTAAGAAAGTTCAAGAAATACATGTTTGTTGCTGGTTTTGATATGCAACCAGTAGTTTTCAAACCTTTGAGAGGTTAAATCAACATATCTGGCAACTTTGAGTGTGGAAATCAGTAAAAACCAATGCTATAGCAGCTTATTCAGACGTCAGTTTCAGTTTTGTATTTGCAATTGTCTCCACCAAAAAGGAAAGGAAAAACTGCAAGAAGAACTCCTCCTTCATTAAGAAAAATATAGTCAACTCCACCCTGTATAAGAGTTTTACCTCATTCTATAAAAATTTAGGTTTTTGTTGCACCAATGGTGAGAAATCAACCTTTTGTATAGTTTAATGGAGGAAGTTCATTGAACTTGGCTCAAAATGATGATATCCCGATTGCAACTCTTAAAAGTATTCCTTTTTTCATTGGAGAGGACCAAACTACACCCATTGAACACATCAAATATGTAGAAAATTTGTGTTCAGTACATCATATAACTATTGAAAATGTAGTCATTAGATTGTTGGCAACATATTTCAAGGGAAAGGCTCTTTAGTGGTTTAGGAGTTTGGTTGTTAACTCAATTACTACGTGGGATGAGCTTGGAGAGGCACTTTGTAAGAACTTCAAAGACAAATCTGATCACTTTTCATTGGTAGAGTAGCTCACTACCATTAAGAGGGATCCTCATGAACACATGTTAGATTTTAATTTTTGTTTTCAAGTCTTGGGATAGGATCCCACTAAATATAAGGCCCTCACCTCAATATGCATTTTTGTATTTTTTGAGGTCTTTGAATAGTGAGATTTCTGTAATGATATAGTCTATGGGTGGAAACACGTTACCACAAGCCTATGACATAGTTATTAAATCTGAAAACAACCTTATACAAGCTGGAAGGATAGCCCCTAGACCTCCCATGCCAATTTTCCTTGATATACAACCTCCTATGACTTTGAAAGTACCTCAAATAGCCCCTTTACCAGCTACTACTAGTCAAGAAAATGCTATCCCAACCCAATCTCTCGAGTTACAAGAGATAAAGGGTTTACTTCATTCATTTAGAAATGAGTTTGTGAATATTAAAAAATAGCAATTTCAAAGCTTCAAGCCATACTAGCCTCAAAATTAAGCACAAAACCGATCGTATTAGGCAAATAGGCTACCTTATCAAGAAAATAACCAAGGTGTAAGGAAAAACCTTAATCCAAGGCATTTTCAAGTATACAACCCAACTCCACTTAGTTTAGCGAAGGAGTTAGTCCCTATTCAAAATAATCTTGCACTTGAGTATGAGTGATGCTTCCCCTGCAATCAACCCCATAACTAGGTTACTTGCTCAAATGGGTGATTAATCAAGCTTTGATGGTATAGAATGTGTCAAGTATGCAACCTCATGTACCTAATGTTGAATCTCCGCAGCAGAAGGAGATACCTCCGAGTGATACCACTCTCCTAAATTGGTAGGGAGAGGAGTTTTGTGGGGTCAATCGGGATGATTCTCCAATAGTAGCTAAGACAAAGAAGAGAGCTTTTGAGATTGGACAATCAACATATAAGGAGCCTAATCAAGCTCCTAGAGTAGAAAAAGAGGTTGTTGGTCCATCTACCTCTCAAGTGCCACATATACTACAAAGAAATACACAAGGAATTGCCAAAGAGCAACCTAGGAACCAACCCCAATCACTCACTTGCAAGAAGACCTTATTGTTGTAAGGACCTACCAAAAGGTAAACACTGCACTTGTTAACATTATTGAGCACATGAAGAAAATGAATGTCACTATGTCTATGTGGGATTCTTTTTCTATCCCAGGACAAAGAGATTTATTACAATTTGCATTATCTGATTTGAATGTGTCAAGTGGAGTTCTAGTCAGTCAAGATAAGGTTGTTTTTACCAGTACACCTCAAAACAACAGTGGGTAGCCAAGTAAGGAAGTCAAAACTCCAACCTTTAATGTGTCTTTGATCATAGGGGATAAATTGGTTCATAATTGCATGATTGATTCAAGGGCTAATAGTTCTATTATGCCCAAACAGATTGTTGATAGGTTAGGATTGAAATACCAACCTCTTAAAAAGGGCATAGTTCAGCTTGATGGGATAGCCATCAACACTATAGGGGTCATTAAATATTTGAATATTACTTTACATGCATGCCCCAAGTTTTCCATTCCACAAGACATCTTCGTTATTGACTTGCCACCATATTTTTCCCTTTCTTTGTCAAGATATTTTACTGCTAAAATAGGTGGTTACTTGTCCTGAGATTGGTATCACATGTTGGTTAGGACTAGGTATGGAACTAAAGTCACCTTTACTTATCTGAATCAATAGAAAAGGTCCACATAGAGCCCTATGTGTCAAGTGCCATCAATACCAACTGTGCTATTTTTGATCATGATGAACATGCTGGTATCCAAGAGTCAAATACCCAAATTGAGAGTATCCCAGACATCCTTTTGGATAAGTGGGCAACATAAAATGTTGAGGATGATCCAAGTAAGAACATTGAGGAGGTAGGCTTAGGTGTACACATGATGCATGAGCCATATTTTGTTATTCCAAACCTTGGAAAGAAGGTTGATCAACAACTTGAGCAACAAAAAAATGAGGTGTGGAAAATGTTCTTTGATGGTTCAAGAAGCAAAAATGGAGCTAGTGGGGGTGCTATTCTTGTATCCCCACAAGTTTAAAAGTACTATTCAACTTTTTATTTTGTATTTTCCTATGCTAATAATACAACTGAATATGAAGGTTTGATTCAAGGCTTGGAATGGGAAAGGAAAATGAAGATTAGTTGTCTACATGTATTTGGGGATAGTGAGTTGATAGTAAATCAAGTAAGAGGTTTGCATGTGACTAAAAATGATGTGCTTAAGTCTTGCAAGCATAGGGTATGTGACATGATAGAAGAGTTTGATGCCTTCAATCTGATTTTTGTACGTAAAAATAAAAATAAGCATGCTGATAAACTAGTTGCTATAGGTGCTCAATTTGATATTCCTAATGATGTTAAGAAAGATAAGGTGCAACAGTATGTTAAAGTTGTTGTAAGGCCATCTATTCCTGACAACAATATTCATTGTCAAGTTTTTGAGAGTTATAAGTAGGTAATTAGTGATCTCATTGAAGAAGATGAATTTTCAGTGGTAAATCAAGAGAAACTCAAGCAATAGTATGATGATCAGATCATACAGCTGAGGACAAACAAATTACCCAAGGTATTGGTCACCTTAGAATCCATTTTTAGCACTGATGATCAGCTTAAGAAAGGAAAAACAAGCATGCAAATCAAAGAGGAGAATTAAGAAGAACTTGAAATCTTTAAAGTTAAGCTCCTTAAAATTGGTAAGATCTATTCCCAAGAATATGGACAACAAGCCTTGATTGCACTTTGTCAATAATTTCATGATGTCTTTGCATGGGAGAATTCTGATTTAAATGGTTTTGATCCTAAAATTTCCCAACATACCATAGAGCTTGAGCCAAATGCAAAGCCAGTTAGGCAGAAACATAGGCCTTTAAATCCCAAACTTGAGCCTCTTATGATAAAAGAGTTGATTAAGCTGATTGAGGAAAGCATAATTTTCCCAATCAAGCATACATCATGGGTCTCTAACCTTGTCCTAGTGAGAAAGAAAAATTGAGAGATTAGGCTCTGTGTAGATTTTAGAGACCTCAATAGAGCCTCATTAAAAGATCACTACCCACTTCCCTCTATGGAACAGATCCTTCAGATAGTTGCTGGTTTAGAGATATTTTCTTTGCTTGATGGTTATTTTGGTTATAACCAAGTATTAGTAAAGGAAGAGGATCAACACAAAACAACATTTACCACAAAATTGGGGACAATGGCCTATAAAAGAATTCCATTTGGCCTGTCCAATGCTAGTGCCACCTTTCAGAGGGCAATGGACATGACATTTCAAGGTTTGATTTATAAACTAGTGCTCATTTACCTTGATGATATAATAGTGTTTTCTACGAATGTAGATGAGCATCTTTCCCATTTGAAACAAGTGTTTGAGAGATCTAGGGAAATGACATATCCCTCAACCCCAAAAAATGTATCTTTATTTTCCATGAAGGAAAGCTTCTTGGTCATGTAGTGTCAAAACGGGGGATCACCATTGATCTAGAGAGAGTAAGTGCTATCTTAGCCTTGCCTTTACCTAGCCATAAGAAGGGGTTGCAAGGATTCCTTGGCAGAATTAATTTTGTGAGAAGACTTATACCAGATGGAGAAAATATTTTGAAACCACTAACTGCTATGTTGAAAAAGAATGCATGTTTCAGTTGGACCAGAGAGGGAAAACATAGTTTTAAAGCAATCAAGGAGGCATTAATAACAACTCCCACTTTGGTAAATCCTAACATTCCAAAGGATTTTAATATTTATGCTTTTGGTAGCATATACACCATTTCTACAATGTTGGTACAACAAAATGATGATAATTTGGAACAACCCATAGGTTTTTTCAATCAGTGCCTAGACGACTATGAGTAGAGATATACTTTTGTTGAAAAACATGTACTTTCTATTATTAGAAGTTTGAATAAATTTAGACATTTGATTTATAATAAAAAAATACATCTAATGGTTGCTCATCCTAGTGTCAAGGAATTTCTTCTGACTAGAGATCTTAATGTGAAGACAGCAGATCGGATCACAAAAATCATGGATTATGACATTGACATCAAGATCACAAAGATGGTTAGGGGTAAAGGGTTGTGTGAAAAAATAGCTATTGGGTCAAAAGATGAGAAAGAAACTAAGAAGGAGGCCATCCTTGTGACAAATGATGAATCTCAGACTTCTACTCCTGCATTAGGTGAAATATGGATGCAAGAGATGGTCCATTTCCTGCAAACTGGAGAGTGTCCACATGGTTTGGACATAGAAAAAATGAGGTACTTCAGGTTACAACCAATTCCTTATGTTCTTTTCAATGGTATATTGTTTAGAAAGGATCATAATGGAGTATTACTAAGGTGCATAGATACTAATCAGATTGATAAGATACTTCATGGGTTCCATGATGGAACAACTGGTGGACATTTTGCTCCAAGGACCACAACTTGGAAGATAATCAGGGTTGGTTATTACTGACCAAGCCTCTTCAAATATTCCCTTGCTTGGGAAAGAAAATGTGTTAAGTGTGCCATGTTTGTAGGAAAAGAGAGGGTGCCAAGTTTGCCTTTGCAACCTATACAAGTGGAATAGCCTTCTATGAGGTGGGGCATTGATTTTATAGGACCTATTAACCCACCTTCTAGTGTAGGACATAGATAGGTCCTCACTGCATCTGACTATTATCCAAGATGGACTAAGGTTGTGGATTTAAAAGAAGCCAATGGAAGTGTTGTTCTGAATTTTTATGATGATTTGATAACTAGATTTGGTGTGCCTGAGTCAATTATTTCTAATAATGCCTTATATTTTGTTGGAATGATGGTGAGTGATTGGGCTATCAAGAATGATATCCATTTGAGTACATCATCAAACTATTACCCTCAAGGTAATGGTTTGGTAGAATTAAAAAATAAGAACCTGATCAAGATCATTAAGAGAATAATGGAGGATAACCGAAGAACTTGGCATACCAAGTTGAAATCTGCCTTGTGGGAAGATAGAATTACACCAAAGAGGTCTATTGGAAACTCCCCTTATATGCTGGTATATGTAAAAGAGGAAAGGTTTCCCCTGTCTATTGAGATTCCAACTCTGGATATTGTTAGCCAGCTTGAAATATTTGAAGAGGAAGCTCCTCATACAAGCCTTGAGTTTCATGGAGATGGAAGAAACACGAGATCAAGCCATGAAAATAATGGAGTTTCATCAACTCCAAGTAAAGAGAGCTTTTGACAAAAGAGCAACACCAAGGGTGTTTAAAGAAGGATATGTTGTTCCTAAGTGGGATGAGCTAAAGAGAAGGCCTTCTAAACACACTAATTTTGACAGTATGTGGAGTGGCCCATTCACCATTGCAGAGTGAAAACAACACAATGCTTTCCAGTTGTCAAAAATGGATGGTGAAGTATTGCCTATCCTAGTCAATGGGATACACCTCAAACTATTTTTTGAGGTATGATTAACTTTGTACATGTTAGTTTAGGAGTTTTGATTCAATAAGTGTTGCTACACATAGTCTAGATGCAATTTTATTTCCTCTTAAGTGCATTTTTCACTGTAGTTGGATTTGACCTGAGTTTCAGTAGGATGAATAATATTTGAAGGTGCTATGCACTATTTTGATGAGTTACAACAATATACAAGACTATTTTTCAAGTCTTGTGAGGTTTCTATTGAATCCATGCCCAATGGATAGCTTCATTCAACTGGTCAGGATATTTAGCAAGCAAACATTGAGCAAATGTCACAAAAAATGTTACCTAATTCTGCTTCCAGCTCAATCAAGTAGAGCTGAGTTTGTGTTTACAAATAAAAGATAAAAGGTATAAATTCATTCTGCTAAGTTATATTTATATGCAAAAAAGTATTATCAAGTGAATTATAGTTCATTATTCAAATGCTTACAAGAAGAAATGAAAATCAATAGATCTTACTTTAAAAATAGTCTTTTATTGATAATTACAAATGTATAGTGTCCCCCACAGGTCGTGGTATGAACTCTTTCAATGAAATATAAGAAATAAATTATACATTTGAAGAAGGAAAGTAAAATCACATGAAGGGAATAGGGATCCATCATTGCTTGAATGACGAATCCCAAGGTTGAATGGGTGCATCTTTGTTTCAGCTCCTGAGTCCTCCAGAAGGTTGCTCCATTGCTCTAGAATATCTGCAATTGTATAAAGGTTGTGTTAGAGCTCAAAATCGATATTCACTTCATGTACATCAAAAAATATATAATTTACACTCACAAGGCATTGAAATGAATTTTGCAGTATCAAAGAGATAAGAGAAAGAGTAGAGGATTATCATCAACATCCATCATATTCTGAGTTTCACTATTTTTTATCTAACATGTTTTTTCACTATGCAGGTATAGGTGAAATTCTCATTGTTGTATTATCTATATTTGATATTATAGCATGTGGAGTGAGATGGGCTCCCACAAGGGTTGAGCCCAACATGTTGCCCTCATATTATAAAGAGGGATGAGAATGAAATAAAACATCATGTTTATCAACTCTAACAAGTATCCATCACCTATGATAGTGAGTTGATGAATATCACTATCATAAACGACAAATTCTTTCTAAAATAGAACTCAATAAGAGAAGGAAACCACCATGTTGGGGATAGTGAAACAAAGTTAAGGAGAGAGTATGCAACCTATAAGGGATATCACTCTTGAAAGTGAAGAAGACACAAATGAAGCTTTGTTTAAGTGTTAATCTCAGAGACAAAGCCTAAGGGATTTTGTTTTTCCCATAATGGAAAGTCAAGAAAGAAACCATCAGATTACATTATATCTGCCTGGGTTGAAGGCTTGTATGAGGAGCTTGAAACTCAAATTTCAATAGTCACCATTCACAATTCAGTTTTATTCAAGGCATCAAATTGCATTTTATGACATTTCATGGAGTGCTAGAGGATTCGTTGAGGATCTCACTCTCGAAATTGCTAGTTAAATGAAGAACATGAGTTGGATGGCAGGGACCTAAAGAGGCACAACTGGTGTGGGGATTAATCAATTACTTTTGAACACATAAAATGGGAACATAACACTTCTTGTGAGTCATTATTAGGTTCATTAAAAGTTGGAGATAACTAAAGGGAAAATATAAAACAAAATAAACCCAAAATTCGCACATGGAAGAAAGCCCTCAAGTGCTTGCATTGGAGGAGGGTTTTTCTTTTATTTTTTCTCAGAAGAGTAATTACAAGAGAAATTTCATACACATATTTACAAAATGAAAATAAAGCCCTTGATGATAGCACAAAGTAAAACCATAATTTTTCTAACCGGTGCAAGACACAAATAAATGAAGGCTTTCATCTTAATCCATGAGAAAAATGATGAAGGAAATACATAGAAATCAAACATTTTCACCATTTCTTGTACAGTGTGAGCTCAAATCAACATATTTTTTATAGATATTGAAAGGGAAATGCAATTTTTTACAGATAGAAGCTTACCCCAACTCAACTTCAATAAATTTTACACAAAATCTGCCAGTCTCAGAGAACTCTCTAGAAAAACCCTAGACTTCTATGGGGGTGCAACAAGAGTGCATTGTGAGTGAAATGAAATGATATAAGTGTTTTCCCAAGTTTTATTTTTAGGGTTTCAACCCTCAGTGACCGGAACCCTAAGGAATTTTTTTCCTTTCTTTTTAAAAACATTTCAATAAAACTATTTCCCCTTTGGTTATGTCATTATGATAGGTTTGACTTATCTTTTCAAGCATGGTCATGAGTCAACACTTTTATTTTGCACCAAATATATATTGTAAAACATTGTTGAAATGGTATTTGATAAACCATTTTAATTAATGTTATTTATTGTGCAAAAAGAGATAATGCGTTTGTTTCTAAGTATGAGTCAAAGGGGAATTATGGTTGGAGGTTTATGTTTATGCCAAGCATATAGGGGAGGTTGGAGGAGGTTAACCAACATTTGGAGGGAGTATAGGGCTGTTTTGACTTGGTTTGGAGTAGTTTTGGGAGCTTTTATGGTGGGTAAGGTCATGTTTTGACCTTTTCTTCCCTTTGGACTCATTTTGGAGGGAGTTTGGGGGCTATTATTTTGGATTTTTGGTTATGCACAACCAAAGGGTTTTGGGTTCTTATTTTGGTAGAATCTCTTGGAGAAGCATATAGTAACTTCATTATTCATTTGTAAAGTTAGTTCTGATTATCATGTTTTGTATACTTTGCGACTTTTGGACTCCTTTGTAGAAAAAAGACTGTATTTTGTAACTCCTTGAACATGTATAGCAGTTCATACCTTGAAGATCGATAGAGATAAGAAGTTTGACCTTCTCAATTTTTTGTTTTACTGTATGCATTTGGATGATTTTATGCAATGACTTGTGAAATCTTCTCATTCCTAGGTTTTGTGTCTCATTAGTGGCATCTTTGAATAGAAAGTATATGTAGTTGCAGGTTGTAAGTTGTGTTGTGTTGGAGGTGATTCAAGTTCTAAAAGTTTCTTTCCTTCTAGGAGTGTGTGTTGTAGCCTCCTTACAAATTATTGATTCAAAGGCATATCAATATTGAGTTGTGTATATCAAGTTTGTAGTTGGTTAACTGTGTATGCAAGCTATTTGCAAGTTTTAGTTAATGTTTAGGTGCATCACCTTAAGTTTTCCAATTTTCCAATTTATGTTTCCCTCTTACCCTTTCTTCTGCAAATTATTAGAATAGTTTTAGGTGAGTACCTTAAGAGCTAGCTTTCTTTGGAGGTTCTTTTCTACTTTAGGTGACCCACAGCCTTAGAAAAGTTCACATATTTCTCCAATATGCTAAGTTATGTAACTTAGCAAGGGCACAATATTAGGAGACAACAATAATACTTAACAATAACACCCCAACAATATTTGAACCTTGATGGAAAAAAACAACACAACTTAACCATCACACTATGCCAATAGCAACATGCAAATCTAGATTATTGCTTTTATAATTTTGATTTATTTTTATTTTAAAATAGTTTCAAATAAATTAAGTATTTTTATTGATTTAAAAGATCTTTTAAATTTAAAATTAATATTTTAATTCTTTCTTTTATAAGAATAGATTATTATTTTAAAGTTAAATTGCTTTTAAAAATAATTAATACTGATTAAATTAAAAAGTAATTAGTTTTGGTATTTATTTGAAAATTAATTAGTTTATTAGTTTCTAAGATTTTAATTATTTGGAAAAAATAATTAGTATAAGTAATTTTATCTTATTTATTTTAATTGTCTTTATTTATCTTCTAGTTTAGAGTTGATTTATTTCAAAGTAATTAATTTAATATAATTTCAAAAGTAATTAGTATCAGTTTTCAAAATTAATTATTATTTATTTTTAAAGTAATTAGTATTATGATATTGCTATCAGGATTCAACTGTGTAGTTTTCGAGTCAAACTCATTGACCCATGATTCGTGAGTAGTGGTTCACAAGAACCCATATCTCATGATAATGAATGGTCCACTTAGCACTCATTGCATCTAGGTGATGCTCACAGAGGTGAAGCATTGGTCCGTCCTGAGAGGTCACCCATCCAAGTACTACTCCAGCTCAAGCGCGATTAACCGCAGAGTTTCCCCCAAGGTTAAGCCCACTTAGCTTGCTACCCCATTTGCAAAACCTTCAACAAGTGTTGTGCCTTATGAACCATTCATTATAGAGCCCCTTTATCTCATCAATTGATAAGTAGGAGGTTTCTTCCACAGTGTGTCAAATTATGATATTGCTATCAGGATTCAACCGTGTAGTTTTCGAGTCAAACTCATTGACCCATGATTCATGAGTAGTGGTTCACAAGAACCCATCTCTCATGATAATGAATGGTCCACTTAGCACTCATTGCATCTAGGTGATGCTCACAGAGGTGAAACATTGGTCCGTCCAGGGAGGTCACCCATCCCGACTGCTCCAGCTCAAGCTGCCTTAACCATGGAGTTTCCCCCAAGGTTAATCCCACTTAGCTTGCTACCCCATTTGCAAAACCTTCAGCAAGTGTTATGCCTTATGAACCATTCATTATAGAGCCCCTTTAGCTCATCAATTGATAAGTAGGAGGTTTCTTCCACAATGTGTCAAATTATGATATTGCTATCAGGATTCAACTGTGTAGTTTTCGAGTCAAACTCATTGACCCATGATTCATGAGTAGTGGTTCACAAGAACCCATCTCTCATGATAATGAATGGGATGGGTGACCTCCCAAGACGGACCAATGCTTCACCTGCAGTAGGCATGCCTGAATGCAATTGAGTCGCAGTGGACCATTCATTGCTCGCTGGTGGGTTTGCTGAACCCTGCTCATGAATCAACAGTTTGACTCAAAAACTACGCGGTTGAAATCTTGACAACAACCTCAATTGCGCTATGAAAAGGCCTCCTACTATCAATTGATGAAGCAAAAGAAAGCGATAATTTCGCGATGAAAATGAATAACAATAAGTGAGCTGCGGAAGCTTCCGCTGATGCGTAGCAGGCGGGCGATATTGAGATAGTCACGGACAGACCAATGCTTCACCTATGAGCATCACCTGGGTAATGAGAACTAGTGAACCATTCATTATCGCTGGAGATGAGTTCTTGTGGTTTCTACTATGAATCAATGAGTTTGACGAAAACTGCGATTGAATCTTGATAACGTATCATATTTATTGCGTTATTGAAGAACCTCCACCATCAGTGATGATAAAGAGGCTCTACATGAATGGTTCTCAAACTGTACTGCTGGTTTTGCAAATAAGGTAACAAACTAAATGAGTTTAACGGAAAATGATTAAGCGTGCTTGGCTGGGCGTCTTTGGGATAAGGCAGGCCACTCTAGAACGGACAATGCTTCACTTGTCAATGAAACACATCACCTAAGCTAATGGTGTCGTCAGACCGATATCATGAGAGATGGGTTCTTGTGAACCACTACTCATGAATCATGGGTCAATGAGTTTGACGCAAAAACTACACGGTTGAATCCTGATAGCAATATCATAATTTGACACGCTGTGGAAGAAACCTCCTACTTATTAATTAGTATTAGTTTAGTTTAATTTGTAAAAGTAATTAGTATGAGTTTTCCTTGTTATAGTCAGTAAACCTTAATAAAGACCTGAAACAAAAATTAGTAGCATTTTTGTATCAATCATGCTTGTGGCTCATATTTACATATAATGCCGACACACTTTGAGCTACTACATCTATAGCCTAACATTGCTGCAACAACAATGTATATGACATCGTCCTTAAAAATAATCAAAGAGAAATAAAGGACACCATTTTGTTTAAAATCCAAGGGATGAGTAATCTCTCTTGGATTGTAAATTAGAAAGATAAATTCAAATGAAGAAAAATACATTAGAACAAACGTAGAAAATCATCATGAAGCTCATAATTTTTTTTTAAAGGGAATCTAAATTTGATAAGATGGTCACCACATGGGTTCAAGGGTGACACTTTTATTTTTTAATAGGCCTATGCATTATATAAAAATATAAAACAAGGGATGGTCATGAATATTGATTACTTTTGAATTTAATTACTTCCCTTTGTGGGTAGCAACCATAGAAGAACTATTTGGGAAAGGGCCCTATAAAGGGTTGTGTACCCACATAACTAATTCACATCAATATTAGCTTAGAAAATAAAAATACATATATATATATATTATGCCTTGATCCCATTTGGAAGTACTGTATGTAGGTAGTCTGGGAAATAAAGGATGTTCTGAGTATATAGGCATTTAGGGATGGGATTAAGGGAATTTCCAAGAAAGGCTATGATCTCTTAATAATAAAATATTAAATATAATTAAGATAAATCATCTGATTAATAGGAAGGGATAAAAAATCTAACATATAAATATAAAAATAAAATAAATTATTTGTATACTCAAAAGAATCTTGGATGGATCTGTTATGCCCTACCACGTATCCCTAGAGGAAGATGCATCTACTATGAAAGATTTTTTTATTTTTTTTTAAAGTGTAATTAATAACATGATAAGCACTAACACATAGATCCTCTAAGGCACACGACTAAGCTTACAACTGAATCCCATAACATAAAACAATAACTCATTCATAGCATATAAATTATTACTCATGAATTAAAGAACATACATTCAAAGCATTAAATTACATCTCATAAGATAAAAGTACATAAAAGATCCATAGATTGCATTTATTCCAAATAATATTACAAAACTCATTCCCAAAATGAGGAAGATCATTCCATAATGTTACAAATTACAAGAATCCTCCTCAATTACACTTAAGGAGTAATACATATACAAAGTGTCCAATTGATACAATAAATCATAAGAATGGAACACAACATCTGGTACACACGAGCTCTCTGATAGGCTGTCAATAGGTCCTACTACTTTAGAATATTGAATTTCAATTAGTTGACCGAGCAGTGTCCAAGGCATTTTGCAAAAGAAGATGATTTGGATAACTCATTTTATATTTTCTATTTTACTTTAAACTATTGGAATCCATTTTAACCTAAGGCCATTACTATTTAACTAGAAAATAATCTTATTCTAAGAAAAACTGGAAATACTAAACTAAAAGGAATAAGACAACTAATTTAGAAAGCAACACAACTAAACTAGAAAGCATAGAAACAAGCAAACTAAACAATTGATATACTACGGAAGTAGAAAAATAAGTGAACAGACAATGAAACATCTTTTTAAACAGTAAAGGATTTTATCAACTATGAAAGATAACTCATACAAATTAAAAACAATGGTGCTCTGGAACTTTAGACTCAACTCTTAACAAACTTAGTTACCTTCTACTGAACAATTATCTAATTTTAAATAAATGAACAACATAACAGTAAAATACTTATCTATCTAACTAACTCCCCTCGAGTGGCTAGATTACGGGTGAATACTTCATGTTTGAATCATATAAGCTACAATTTTGGGAGTCTGTCCATTACGAGCAGTCATCATCACTCATAATTCAACAGTTTACCAATAAACAGAAATCAAGTAACTCATTTCAACAGTATTTTAAAAACCATCTGAACAACATAACGATACTTCTTCTGTCTTATTCATCACTTATGAAATTACATTCTTATAGATAATCTTGTAACTAAATCCTAAATTTAAGATGGTGTGGATAGCCATTGAAAAATTATTCAACAACTTAAAAACTAACTTTTATGTCTTTAAAGCTCATAAACATATAGAAGGCTCGAGAAGAGCCATGAAGTTTTAATAACATAATTTTAAAGAACATAACTAAATCCTCGGTACATCATCCCAGTATTCAAGAGTAGACTCGCAGCATCTATTCTTTACCACACTTGAGGTATGTGCTGGTTCAACTTTTGCAACAACTACTCGATGACCGACTATTTCCTACAAAAGCACTCAAATCAACCCATTAAACCTGTATTGGAAAATTTCCTCAATTGATCAAAAGAAAGAAAGAAAGCATAATTTTCCTTAAAATAAGTAATTATTTCTCCTAAAGTTTAATAAATTGGCACAGGCTTAGGATTGAGTTGGTAGAAGTAAGCTTTCCAGATTTTATTATGATGAGGTTATTTTTACCTCATCATTTCCTCCTGTACCTAATTTCTAGCAGGTCCTCCCACTCCATAGTTAAACCCCTAACTCCTATTCCATTCCTCATATAGGGCACTGAGATCATGTGCCTCCCTTGCTGTTGCATCAAAATCTACAGGTTCATAAATTAATCCTATGTGAAATATCACACTCTCCCTCCATTCATTGAAAAGTCTGTCATTCTGATCTGTTGAAATATTGAAGGCCGGAGGCGGATTGAGTAGCAAAGGAGGTCTGTATTTAATTCCCATCCATTTTGTTCTAAGAGTTCTCAGGATTTTAACTAAGGCATCTTCTCTTCTAAATCACCACCTGATATTTAGAGGGGAAATGACCTCTCTTTTCTTTAGGTAAGTTGGTAGTGGGGTGAATCTTTCTTCACAGGCATGCCATGCTTTTCCTATCAACTTCTGTCCATTTTCCATGAAATTATTATAACATAGTTTGAGGCTATTTTCATATCTTTCCTTCATATTATCATTAACAAGGAGAGACAAAAATGTATCTCTGAAACCACCGGGCCTTGAATTCGGGGACCTTATTTGGAGACCCACTATCTTTTCTACCTGTGCAAACTCTCTTGTTTGATCCTGCCAATGAATTTGATTCCTCATGGTGGAGAGAAATGCTCTTAGTTCTAACTCTCCAATGAAAAAGTTGACAAAGAAATCTGTGTGATTTGCTAATAATAAGTCATGCAAAAAGAATTCAAAAATTAGATCCTGATCTTCAGGGGCTGACTCTACATATATTTTAACAAACTCTTTATCATTGGGCTCATAGGGCTGATCATTGTAGATTCTAAAAAACTTCCATCTTAGACATTGCTCATTCAAAAACATGGAGTAAACTCTTGATGGCCTTCTACAATTTAATAAACAATCCACAAGTTGACATGCATCCTGCTTCCCTCTATAAGCCCTATGAAATGACTCCTTCAGGAGCACCAATTCCTTCTTTAACATGTAATTTTCAGCTTGGATATTCTTGAGGAAGTAACACTTTTCCATCCATTTCATTAGTAGAGGTGGAATGCGGATCTGGAACCAATCAGTTACAACTGGTTCATTCTGAATTTCTTTGGACTCCATTTGATGTTTTATAGTGCATTCCTTCAAGTCCTATTCTAGTTCTACAACCCTGCTGTTGGAAGCATTCAACTCTTCAGTTTTTGTTTTCTTGTCCTATTCAAAGGCTGTGAGCATAAGCACAAAATTTTGTTTTATTCTTTCAATTTCTATATCTCTGTTTGTAATGTCAACACTATAAGTTTGATGCTTTTGATTCAGTTCTTGCATTTGTTCCTATAACTTATAGATTATTGAGTCCTTTTCCTATAATTGAAGCTTCAAGCCTTGTATTTCTTGATCTCTTTTATTTATTATAACTTTATGCATAGTCAATTCTTCTTTTTGCAACTCTATTAATTCATTACTTTTGGACAATTGTCTTTGTAGATTGTCAACTTTTATTTTACATTTTTCTAACTCTGCAGTGGCATTACTAATTTCAGTTGTTTCAACAATTTGATTAACAATAGGAGACAAATTTCCTGGCACTCCGTCATTCCCCTCAGGTTCTTTTTCCTAAATCTCCCTAGTGAAGATTTCCTCCACATGTGCAAAGTGGTAAGGAAATAATTCACTTGAGTCTTCTTTACTTAGGGGCACCTCCTCTTCACTGGCAACCTCTGAAATTTCTATGGGCTGAGGTGGCTTCTTAGGCTTTTTCTTCTTTGAACTTCCCTCCTTAACCTGTTTTGGTGTTTCGGAGAATTCAGAAGCTAAACACTTAATTATTCTTAATGGAGGTAGATTTTGGAATGTAACAAGTGTTACATTGTTCCCTTTTCTTTTTCTTTTGGGTTTACTTGAATCAGAATAAATAGTCTCAACCTGTTTTGGCAAGTCAGGGGTTTTAAATGCATCCCGAAAGAAGGTTGGAAAATCCTCACCAGGAGTGGTGGGATTAGAATCTTCCGGAGCTGGAGAGCCCTTAGGGGAAATTTCTCTGGATGGTGGAATAGCTTGATGGGATGGTTCCCCTGATTCTATTGTCCTTGTGATTGCAGGCTTCTCAATTTTCTTTAAAAAATCCTCACATTTTCCCTCAGGTTTCTTATGGAAGTGGTACTTACAGATCAATTGAATTAAACCATGATGTTTCAAAGGCCCAGTCCTTGTTTTATACCTTTCTATGGAAGTGTTTAGGGAATCACATAAGAATTCAGGCATATTAACCCTAAGAGTAGGGTCCTCCTTTCCGTGACGCAAATGGGTCAACACGCGGAAAGTAGGTCCTACAACTACAGTTAGCTGACCCTCACAGGTGAAATAATTTATAATCCATGCAACAGAAGTACCCCAAGGTTATAATATGGAGGTTCTCTGGAACCCTTTATTCTATCCCCTGGTGCTTATTATTACCATTGGGTGTGGGTCTCCTTCTCTAACACATAATTCAAATAATTTCTGGTACGTAATTTGAGAGGTTTCTTTTATTTTTATGCTTGCATTCTCTAATCCTGATAAGCGAGAAATGATTTTGGGACTTACCTTAAATCGCTTCCCCTAAAGTACCACCTCACCATTTTGTGTAGTTTTCTACAAAAGAACTCACCAGCTTTTCATTATAGCCCTTAAATTTTTTGATAAAAAATAACCACGATGCTTCCTCGAATAACCTTGAGATATTACTCAACCCCAAAAATTTTTCTACTAAATCCGGCTCTGATTTTCTTTTACCACCTCCCATTTCCTTATTTCTCACTCTACAAAAGATTTCAACTATGGAAAAAATCTTTCACGCACCACTTTTGAAAGTATTGCATCTGAACTCATTTTTTGTCTTGTTTGCAGCTTATTATGCAATGATTTCCCATCTACATGGAGACATGCGAAAGGATTTTCCATACAAGTAACTGATCGCCGAGTGGCACAAGTTGCTAAATTGGGAGTGAAGTTTGTGCCAATTAATTATTCTTTATTAAAAAATAACTACCTACTTAAAGCGAAAATTAATACTTACTTGCGTTCTGTGATCGTTTGAAGATCTTGTACCTTACAGATTTGATAGGATGACGTGAAGGCATTGGCTAAGGTGATGGAAAATTTATTATGATATGAATGTGAAATTCTATGGATGACAGAGTCATCAATGATGACTATAGTACGTGGTGGCTTTATTTATAAAAAAACAAAAATAGAAAGATAGGTGTGCAAGATATACTTACAGAAGGATCACAATTTTTTTTTAATTTTTGAAAAAGGTGGCAGAATATGAACGAACAAGTTCTGGAGCATGCTATTTGACATCGTGCTCAAAACTAGTGCGTAAGTTTTGGAGCATCGGTGTGAGGTGCAACCGGAGATGAATGAAATGAAGGTTCCAAAGCATCACCGAAAGATGCAGCCAGAAAAGGAATGAAATGAAGGTTCCAGAGCATCGCTGAAAGATGCAGTCAAAGCAGCAACATAATGAAAGTTTTGGAGCATCGCTGAAAGATGTAGCCGAAGCAACAACAGAATGAAAGTGGAGTGACATGATAAAATATTTTGAACTTCAAGAGCTTTGGACCTTAGTGCAGAATGCCTCTTCGACATTATGAGCTTTGTACAAGTTTTGGAGCATCGGGCATGAGGACTGTCAAGTTCTGGAGCATCTGGCACTGGGATCATAATGTTCCGTAGCATCTTTGGAGGGTGCTCCGGAAGTTATTTTCCACTTTGAGGAAGTCTCTCAAAAAGGAACAAATATTAGCTAAGTACAAAATGAAGAAATAAGAAAAATATCTTAGCATACATGTTATTTTTATTGCACATTTTTGAATTTATATATATATTTTTATTTTTTTAGGTAATAATACGACATTGTTACCAGATAGACTCTACCTTGGTAGAGTTAACACATTGGACCTTGTCTTGCATTTCCACCATTCTCGAAAATTCCTCCTTATTGACCGGTTTATGGTAGACACGTAAGCGATGACCATTAACTAAGAGAGTGCATGTGTCACCATCGATTGGTTTCAACCGAACAATTCCATTTGAAAAGACTTCATCAATCTCATAAGGTCTCAACCAATGAGTCCCGAGTTTTCCCTTATGATCCTTGTATCTTGAATCAAATAACAGGGCCCAGTCTCCATTATGAAACTCCCTCTCCTTAATATGTTTATCATGCCACACTTTCCATTGATGTTGAATTAGTTCAGTTTGATGGACAACGTCTAAGCGAAGCTCATCCAATTCACTTAGTTGCAGAACTCGTTCAACTTGGGCTCATTTTAAATTTAGACCTAATTCCATAGCTGTTCGCAGAGTTTGTAATTCAAACTCAATGGGAAGAAGTAGTTTCTTTCCAAAAACAAGCTCATAGGAACTGAATCCAGCTGTAGATTTCCAGGTTGTGTTGTATTCCCATATGGCTTCAGGGAGTTTCCTAGCCCTGTCTTTTCTTCCAGAAGAAACCAGAAGAAACAATTTTTTTCAAAATTTTTTCAAGCTCTTTATTAGTTACTTCTACTTGGTCGTTCGCTTGAGGGTGGTAAGGGGATGAATTCCTATGGATTACCTGAAAATGATTGGTAAATGCCAAGAGCACTTTGGACATACATTGGGGTCCTTGATCAGTTACGATCGTTCGAGGAGCTCCAAATCTAGGGAATATTTTATTATAGAGGAAGTTTGTGACTTTCTCTTCCCTAGCTATTTGTAAGGCTTGAACTTCAGCCCATTTCATTAGGTATTCAGTGCAAACCAATATGTACTCTTTCCCTTGAGAGGAAGGATCTATGGGTCTGATAAAATATAAACCCCATTTCTCGAATGGTTCTAGGACTAGCTGTGGCAGTAACGACATTTCCGAAGAAGCAGTTAGTCTTCCTACTATCTGACATTCATCACAATGATGAACACAATTCTTAATGTATTTATGAATTGAGGGTCAATAGTATCCGGTGCCTAGTACTTAATGTGAAGTTCTCTTTGTAGAGTATTGTCCTCCTGAAGGATCATCCTGACAAGCCCTTAGAATGCTGTAGGTTTCATCTGCTCTTACACATCTCCTCAAAATCATATCAGGACCACAACAAAATAACATTCCATCGATCGAATTGAATGGGGCACTTTCCTCGATTAAACGCTTCTTTTGCTTAGTCGTGAATCCATGGGGTATCTCTGAAGTAGCTAAATAGTTAGTGATATTTGCGAACCAGGGTGATTTTATAGAAACTGCAAACAGATTTTCATCTGGGAATTTATCTTGTACAAGAATACTATCACCTTCTGTATGTTTGATTCATGACAAAAAATGTGCTACTACATTATACTTCCCTGGTTTGTCAAGAATCATGGCATTAAACTCCTGAAGGAGTAATAACCACCTCATAATCCAGCCATTCACTATAGGTTTATTCATTAGGTATTTCATAGTTGAGTGGTCTGTATAAATTGTGACCTTATACCCTATAATGTAGTGGCATAACTTTTTTATGGCATGAACAACAACCAGGAATTCCTTTTTTGTTGTTGTATAGTTCCTTTCTGCAGGAGATTTTTACTAATGAAATATATGGCATACTTTCCCCCGTTCTCATCTTCTTGTCCTAGGACTGCACCAAAAGCATCATTAGAAGCATCTGCATAGATGTGGAAGGGAATACTCCAGTTTGGTCCTCGCAGAACAAGAGCATAGACTAGCTTTTCCTTTATCATTTCAAATGATAGCTGACACTCAAATGTCCAAAAAAATTCTACTTCTTTCTATAAAAGAGAGAACATGGGAGCTACAATTTTACTGAAGCCTTCAATGAAACTTCTATAGTAACCAGCATGTCCAAGAAAAATTCGAACATCTGTCTAAGTCTGAGGGATAGTCAACTGTTGGATGACTTCAATTTTCTTAGGGTCGACCTTTATTCCCTCAAAGGAAATATGATGACCCAAGACTATTCCTTGTTCCACCATTATTAAACATTTTTCATGGCTAAGGGATAATCTATTTTCCTCACAAACTTGCAGAACTTGATCTAGGTTCTGAAGAGCTTCGTCATATGTTGACCCATAGACTGTAAAATCATCCATATAGACTTCGACACAACCATTAACGAGTGCGACAAATATGGCAAGAACGGCTCTCTGAAAGGTTGTTGGGGCATTGCATAGTCCAAAAGGAAGCACTCTGCATGCAAATGTGGCCCATGGGAAAGTAAACTTGGTTTTGTCCTGATCTTCTAGAGCAACCTATATCTGGTTGTAACCACTAAATCCATCTAGAAAGGAGAAATATTTCCTCCCGGCCAAGTTGTCCAGAACTTGATCAACAAATTGTAGGGGAAAATAATCTTTATAAATGGCTTTATTGAGTTCTCGATAATCTACAGAGATTCTCCACTTCCCATTTTTCTTTGGAACTACCACCATAGGTGATACCCACTTACTATTAGAGATTGGATAAATAAATCCAACACGAAGGAGTTTTTCAATCTCAATTTTGACCAGATCCTTTAATCTGGATTGAGTCTCCTTTGCGGTTGCAAACATGCCTTATACTGATGTCAGTGTAAATGTGATGAGTACAAACACTTGGGTGAATTCCCCTCATGTTCGTATAATCCCAAGCAAAATCTTTAGACCTTTGTACCAACACATTAAACAACTTATCCTCTTGAGTTTATGTCAGCCAACTACTGATATTCAAGCATTATCGATTTAATTCTAGGATGGGCTGAAGTGATAATATACATAGGTCACAACAACGTGTGAAGAGGGCAATTATGAGGTATAAGCTAGTGAAAGCTCATGACGTCCTCAAAGAAATGATTTGTTATGGGGATCATGTTAGCTAAGGGACAAGGCATTCCCATTGTAGCATAACTATGCTCCATTCCGCTCATATCAATTGGTTGCCCAAAAATCCTTGGAGCATCAATCATTTCTTCCTCGTTCAGGGTCATAGCAAGTTGTGCAACATCGCTTACTAACTCTTCTTCCAGTTCTTCCTCGTGCTGTTTAATTACTACCATAGCTAGGGAGGCTAAACTATTTGAACCATTGGATTTCTCAGGTTCATCAACCTAGACCTTTTTGTGCTCAGTAGGCTTAGCAGGGGGATATAAGAACAAACGTTTACTATCTTGACCATGCGAAATGGTCATTCCCTCTTCCCTGCAATCAATCTTAGTAGCAACCGTGGCCAACCAAGGTCTTTGAATAATTATAGGATAGCTATCTTTGGGAGTAAGCGACTGGATTACCTGGAAGTCAACAGGGTATTCCCATCCATCAACTTTGACAAGGATGTTTTTAATGACACCCTTAGGGATGGCTATAGACTGATTTTCCATTTGTAAGACTGTGGTTTAGGATGTTAATCAGTTAAACCTAATTTTTCCATTACATCCACAGTCATCACTTTAATAGCTACCCCTAGATCCACTAGTGCATTTGGTATTGCGACCTCGTTGATTGTAACGGTTATAAGTGGACTACTAGGATCATCATATTTCAGAGCAATAGTCTTTTCAGACAGAAAATCAGCTAAATAACCATCAATATGAATGATATTTATCTTTTTTGGCTTCCTTCCTGGCGTTTTGATACATAGTTATTTGATTAACATGTTTAAATCATGAATTTCCTTTATTTCTTGCAATAAAGGAACTTCACTTTGCAGTTGCTTAATCTCCTGAATTAACACAGTTTCTGAAGCCAAGGATACTTCTGGAGTATCTTCTAGAGTTATGGAATTTAAATGCTCTGGATATGGTGCCAGCCTTTTCTCCATTGGAACAAGATCCTTCTTATGTTGACTTAAGGACTGACCTTCCTCCCCCTGAGACAAGTCAGCAGCCCCTGCCATTGAAAAAGGCTCTTTGTCTTTGGCAGTATTATCCTGATTAAACAACGTGTCTTTTATTGGACTTTTAGGCTCAGGTTCCTCCACTATCTCCTCAATAGTGGGAGGTTGAAGAGTTCAACCAGAGAGCAACTGCATGTTTCCAAAGTTTATCACATTGAGCCCCGTAACATTTTCATGTTCGGTAGAATAGACTGGTGTATTCTCGTGATTATTTATAGGATTTGGGAGCGGTTGTGCTGGAAGCTAGGGTTGGTTCACCTGCTCATTCTAAGCAGGGTTTTGAGTTGGAGGTAATAGATTATGTTGTTGATTCCTCCTAGGTTCAGTATAAAGCTGATTTTGTGCCCGATTTCATGAGGGGGTAGCATGTTGTTGGTACCACTATTGTTGTGGTTGATTTGACCACTATTGATGTCCCCATGCATGGTTTGTCCATTCAGGGGTTCCCCAATACGGTGTTCCCCAGTTAGGTTGTGGTGTAGGCAACTGATTCCAAGATGGAGTCCATTGATTATGAGCCCAATTATTTTTTGGTCTTCATGCAGGATTGGAATTCTGTCCATAAGAGAAATTACCTCCTTGACGTTGGTTTAAGGCATTTATCTCTTTTTCAACCTGAATGGTTTTTTTCTTAGTATTCTTGATATTAGACAGAAGCTCACACTGATTTGTAGGATGGTTTTGCTCACAAATTTGACAAACATTGACTTTATCTAAAGGACACTCACGCAACAAATGTTTATTCTGACACCTTGGACAATAAATTGACAAGGTCTTAGGGTTGCGAGTTTTAGCTTGTATACCATCTAATTTCGTATTCAATTGAACAAGAATGTCTGTTTTAAAATTTTCTATTTCTTCGCGGAGCTTACCTATCTCTTTAGACCCTTTAAAAATATTAGTTTTGTAGATTCCTCCCCGAGTATGGGAGAAATTCTGACATAACTCACATATTTTCTCAAGGGTTAGCTGAGATACGTCAGCTTTTCCCATTAAATCAATATTTATTCTAGCGTCATCATCAAGACCTTTAAGAAAAATTGTTTTGAGAATTTCAACGCTAATGGCTGCTTCTTCACATCTTTTGGAGAGGAAGAGGAACCTATCGAGATAATCTTCTAAAATTTCATCCTCATTTTGTCTCAATTTAAACAACTCCTCTTTACGATCACTTACCATAAAGTAACTCTAGTATTTTTGCAAGAAGACAGTCTCCATTTCCCCCCAAGATGTTATACTACCAGCACCCAATCCCATAAACCAGCGCATTTCTGAATCTTTTAAAGTCGATGGAAAGAGCTTCAAATTTTAGTTGTCGTTCTTATAGTCATAAGTCTAACACATGACTTTAAATTCAAAGAGAAACTGGTCTGGGTCTTCCGAGGATAAACCACAGAAGGTTGGAAGGAAAGCTGGGGAGATGTTCTTCATAACACTATCATCGTCTGCATCCAATGTAATAGGATAAGTAAATGTTCTAGGATGCTGAGGTTCATTATGGTTAGGTTCAACTCTATGATCTCCCACGATGTTCAGAAGAGTCTATTCCTCAAAAACAATTTCTTCTATAACTGGTTGTTCTGCCAGTTGCTGGACATGTAAATAATGGAAAGCCTTGGGTGGAGTAGGCTCAAATAATTCTTTAGAAGCTTGGTCATCTGAGCCTTGGTATTCCCTAGTTATGATTGGTATGTATTTTTGGGGTGTCTTTGGTATAAAAAATATGTGTGCGCCTCTTTTCCTGACCATGTAGAAAAGGAAGTCGACTGAGAAATTTTTGGTATAAAACTTGGTATTCAAATCCTCTCCCAATAACACTTAAGCACAAAGGCTATAGTCCTCAAAAACGGTGCCAAAAAGTGATAGGCTATCGTTAGGTCCTACTACTTTAGAATATTGAATTTCAATTAGTTGACCGGGCAATGTCCAAGGCAGTTTGCAAAAGAAGATGATTTGGATAACTCATTTTATATTTTATGTTTTACTTTAAACTATTGGAATCAATTTTAACCTAAGGCCATTACTATTTAACTAGAAAATAATCTTATTCTAAGAGAAGCTAGAAATACTAAACTAAAAAGCATAAGACAACTAATTTAGAAAGCAACACAACTAAACTAGAAAGCATAGAAACAAGCAAACTAAACAACTGATATACTACGGAAGAAAAAAAAAAAGTGAATAGACAATGAAACATCTTTTTAAATAGTAAAGGATTTTGTCAACTATGAAAGATAACTCATACAAATTAAAAACAATGGTGCTTTGGAACTTCAGACTCAACTCTTAACAAACTTAGTTACCTTCTACTGAACAGTTATCTAATTTTAAAAAAATGAACAATAGAATAGTAAAATACTTATCTATCTAGCTAACTCCCCTCGAGTGGCCAACTTTTGGGTGAATACTTCATCTTTGAATCACATAAGCTACAAGTTCGGGATTCTATCCATTACAAACAATCAGTGATAGGCTATCGTTAGGTCCTACTACTTTAGAATAATTGAATGTCAATTGTCAACCGAGCAGTGTCCAAGGAAGTTTGCAGAAGGAGATTATTCAAACAACCCATTTTATATTTTTCAGTTTTTCTTCAAACTACAGAAATCAAGACTAAATTAAAGCCATTACTTCTTAACTCGAAAATAATATTACTCTAAGAAAAGCTAGGAATACTAAATTAAAAAGCATAAGAAAACTAATTTAGAAAGCATTATGAATAAACTAGAAAGCATAGAAACAAGTAAACTAAACAACTGGTAAATTACAGAAACAAAAAAGTAAGGAAATAAACAATTAAGCATCTTCTAAACAACAAAGGAATATTATCAACTATAGAAGAAAACTTATATAATTTTAAAAAATGGTGCTCTGGAACAACTGACTTGACTCTTCAACAACCTGTTATTTCCTACTGAACAACAATTTATCTTTAACAAAGGGAATAACTTAATCAATAAAATACTTATCTATCTAGGCTAACTCCCCTCGAGTGGCCAACTCGCGGGCTACTACTTTTTCTTTAACTCACATGAACTACAGATTCTCAAATCCTCTTATGACATACAATCACCATCATTTGAATTCAACAGTTACCAATAAAAAGAAATCAGATAACTCATTTCAACAGTGATTTGCAAAACCATGTAAACAACATAACGATACTTCCTTTTCTGTCTTATTCACTACTTATGAAATTACAGTTTTATAGGTAACTTTCTAACTAAATCCTAAATTTAAGATGGCATGGATAGCCATTGAAAAAGTCTTCCTTAACTTAAAACTAACTTGATGTCTTTAAAGGTTTAAAACATGTAGAAGGCTCTAGAAGAGCCATAAAGTTTTTAAAAACAGAATTTTAAAGAACTAAAACTGAATCTTCGGCGCATCATCCAGGCATCTAGGAGTGGGTTCGCAACATTACTGTGAGGCACGTGCTAGCTAAAATTCTACAACAGCCACATGATGACCTATTAATCCCTACAAAAACGCTCAAACCAGCCCATTAAACCTGCTTTGGACAATTTCGTCAATTGATCAAAAGAAAGAAAGAAAGCATAATTTTCCTTAAAATAAGTAATTTCTTCTCCTAAAGTTTAATAAATTGGCACAGGCTTAGGATTGAATTAGCAAGAGTAAGCTTTCTAGATTTTATTATGATGAGGTTTTTTTTACCTCATCATTTCCTCCCCTACCTAATTTCTGGCAGGTCCTTTGCTCCATAGTTAAAGCCCTTGAGTTCTATTCCATTCTTCATAAAGAGTACTGAGATCATGTGTTTCCCTGGCTGATGCATTGAAAGCTTCAGGGTTAGGAATGAACCCTCTTTGGAACATCACACTCTCTCTCCACTCATTAAAGAGTCTATGTGGAAATATTAAAAGCCGGGGGTGGATTAAGTAGCAAGGGGGGCCTGTATTTCATTCCTATCCATTTCGTTCTTAGTGTTTTTTAAGATTTTAATTAGAGCATCAGCCCTTCTGAATGACCATATGATGTTTAGAGGAGAAATAACTTCTCTTTTCTTTAAATAAGCTGGAAGAGGGGTGAACCTTTCCTCGCATGCATGCCATGCTTTTCCAATTAATTTTTGTCCATTTGCTATGAAATTGTCATAAAACATCTTAAGGCTGTTGTCATACCTTTCCTTCATCTTTTCATTAACAAGAAGAGACATAAATGTAGCTTTGAACCCTTCAGGCCTTGAATTTGGGGACCTAATCTGGAGACCCACTATTTTCTCTGCCTGTACAAATTCTTTTGTTCGATCTTGCCAATGAATTTGATTTCTCATAGTTGAGAGAAATGCCCTCAATTCTACCTCTCCAACAAACAAATTAATAAAGAAATCTATATGATTTTCTAATAACAAATCATGCAGAAAGAATTCACTAATTAAATCCTGGTCTTCAGGAGTTGTTTCTAGAAATATTTTTCTAAAATTTTTGTAATTAGGCTCATAGGGTTGATCATTATAGATCCTGAACAGTTTCCATCTCAACCATTATTCATTCAAAAACATTGAGTAAATTCTCGATGGCCTTTTACAATTCAGCAAATAGTCCATAAGTTGACAGGCATCCTGCTTCCCTCTGTAGGCTTTGTGAAATGACTCCTTTAGGAGCACCAGTTCTTTCTTTAGCCTATGATTTTTAGTTTGGACATTTATGAGGAAGTAACACTATTCCATCCATTTTGTTAGCAAAGGCGAAATGCTGACCTAGAACCAATCAGTTACAACTAGTTTAGTTTGAATTGCTTTGGACTCAGTTTGGGGTCTCATAGTGCATTCCTTCAAATCATGTTCTAGTTCAACTACTCTTCTGATAGAAGTGTTCAACTCAGTCTTTATTTTCTTGTCATCCTCGAAAGCTAAGAGCATGAGCACAAAATTTTGTTTTATTTTTCCCATTTCTACATCTGTTTGTGCAATATTCTCACTATAAGTTTTATGCTTTTCGTACTGATCTTTCACTTGTTCCTGCAACTTATAGATGTTTGAGTCTTTGTTATGCAATTGTAGCTTCAAGTCTCTTATTTCTCGATCCCTTTTATTTATTATAGCAGTTTGTATAGCCAACTCCTCTTCCTACAATTCTATAAATTTGTTATTTTTGGACAATTGCCTTTGTAAATCATCAATTTGTAGTTTATACTTTTCTAATTCAGCACTCACACAATTGGTTTCAACTGTTTCAACAATTTTATCTACAATGGGTGACAAATTTTTTGGCATACTGCAATCCCCTTTAGGTTCTCTGCCCTGAGTTCCATCATTGAAAATTTCCTCTATATGTGTAGAATGGAAAGGAAATACTTCACTTGAATCCTCTCTATTTAGGGGTGTCTCGTCTTCACTGGCTTGCTCTAAAATTTCTATGGGTTCTTGTGGCCGCTTAGGATTTTTATTTTGTGAACTTCCCTCCTTACCCTGTATTGGGGTTTCGGAGAATTCAGAAGCCAACCACTTACTCCTTCTGAGTGAAGGTGATTCCTATAAAATGATAGGTGTTTGATTTTTCCTTGTTCTCCTTTTCCTTGGTTTACTTGTGTCAGAATAAACAATATTAACCTGTTCTTTCAGGTCAGGGGTTTGGAATTTATCACCACAGAAGTCTGGAAAATCCTCACCAGGAGTGGTGGGATTAAGAGCTTCCAGAGCTGGAGAGCCCTTAGGGGAAGTTTCTTTGGATGATGGAATAGCCTGTTGGGATGGTTCCTCTAATTCTATGGCTCTTGCAATTGCAGGCTTCTCCATTTTCTCTAAAAAATTCTCCCATTTCCCCTCGAGTTTCTTATGGAAGTGATACTTGCAGATTAGTTGAATTAACCCGTGGTGTTTCAAAGGCCCAAACCCTATTTTATACCTCTCCATGGAAGTATTTAAGGAATCAAACAAGAATTAAGGCATATTAACCCTAAGAGTTGGGTCCTCCTTTCTGTGACGTAAATAGGTCAACATACGAAAGGTAGGCCCTACAACTGTGGTAAGTTGACCTTCACAAGTAAAGTACTTTATAATCCATGCAACGACAGTACCCCAAGGTTCTAATATGGAAGTTCTCTGGAATCCCTTATTTTGTCCTCTGGTACTTATTACTACCATTGGATATGGATCTCCCTCTCTAACAAATAATTCAACTAATTTCTGGTACGTTACTTGAGAGGTTTCTTTTATATTTATGCCTACATTCTCTAATCCAAATAAGCAAGAAATAATTTTAGAGCTTACCTTGAAACAATTCCTTGGAAGTACCACTTCACCATTTGTGTAGTTCTCAACAAAGGATCTTACCAGCTTTTCATTATGGCCTTCAAATTTCCTAATAAAGTTTAACCACCTTGCTTCCTCGAACAATTTGGAGATATTACTCAATCTCAATAATTTTTCCGCTGAATCTGTCTCTGCCTTTATTTTTCCACCCCCCATTTCTAGATTTCCTACACTGCAAGAAATTCAATTCTAGCACAAAGCTCCCATGCAGGTTCCTTTTAAAAATATTGCCTCTGAAATTACTTATTTGTTTTATTTGCAGCTTAAGCTTCAATGATTTCCAATTTGCATGGAGGTTTGCGAAAGGCTTTGTCGTACAAGTGATTGATCACCGGGTGGCATGAATTACTAAATTGGAAGTGAGGTTTGTGCCAATTAATTATTCTTTATTTGAAAATAACTACCTATTTAAAGCGAAAATTAATACTTACCCTTGTTCCATGATCGTTCGAAGATCTTAATCCTCACAGATTTGACAGGATGACGTGAAGGCATTGGTTGAAGTGACAACGAAGTTATTATGATATGGTGCAGAATTCTATGGGGGACAGAGCTATCAATGAGGAGTACGGAGTTAGGTGGCTTACCTATAACTAAAGAAAAAATAGAAAGATAGATGTATTGGATATTCTGGCAGAACAATCATGAAAATTTTAAAATTTTGAAAAAGGTGGCGGAAGATAAACGAACGAGTTCCAGAGCACATATTTTGGTCAACGCGCTCGAAATGAGTGCATAAGTTCCAGAGCATCGGTGTGTGGTGCGACCGAAACAAGAATGAAATGAAGGTTCTAAAGCATCGCTGAAGGATGTAGCCAGAGCAAGAATGAAATGAAGGTTCCGGAGCATCGCTGAAAGATGCAGCCAAAGCGGCAACAAAATGAAAGGTTCTGGAGCATCGTTGAAAGATGCAGCCGGAGCGGCAACAAAATGAAAGGTTCCAAAGCATCGCTGAAAGAGCCGAAGCAACAACATAATGAAAGGTTCTAGAGCATCGCTAAAAGATGCAGCCAGAGCAGCAATGGAATGAAAGGTTCCAGAGCATCGCTGAAAGATGCAGCCAGAGCGGCAACAGAATGAAAGGTTCTAGAGCATCGCTAAAATATGTAGCTGAAGCAACAACATAATGAAAGGTTCCAGAGCATCGCTAAAAGATGCAGCCAGAGCAGCAATGGAATGAAAGGTTCCAGAGCATCGCTGAAAGATGCAGCCGGAGCGGCAACAGAATGAAAGGTTCTAGAGCATCGCTAAAATATGTAGCCCATTTTGTCAGGTAGTCAGTGCAAACTAGTATATACTCTTTCCCTTGAGAGGAAGGATCTATGGGTCCGATGAAATCTAAACCCCATTTTTCAAATGGTTCAAGGACTATCTGAGGCAACAACGACATTTCCAAAGAAGTAGTTGGTCTTCCTACCCTTTGACATTCATCATAAAGATGCGCATAGTTCTTAATGTCTTTGTGCATTGAGGGCCAATAGTATCCGGCACCTAGGACTTTGTGGGAAGTTCTCTTTGCAGATTAATGTCCTCCCGACGGGTCATCGTGATAGGCCCTTAAAATGTTGTAGGTTTCATCAACACTTACACATCTCCTCAAAATCATGTCAGGACCACAATGAAATAACATTCCATGAATCCACTTGAACGGGGCACTCTCCTTGATTAGTCACTTCTTTTGCTTAGACGTGAATTCAAGAGGTATCTCAGATGCAACTAAATAGTTAGCGATATCTGCAAACCAAGGTGATTTTATAGAAATCATAAATAGATTTTCATCTGGAAAATCATCTTGTACATGGGTAATGTCATCTTCTTCATGTTTGATTCATGACAGAAAATCGGCTACCACATTATATTTCCCTGGTTTATAAAAAATCGTGGCATTAAACTCCTAAAAGAGCAATAGCCATCTCATGATTCAACCATTAACCACAGGTTTTTTCATTAGGTACGTCATAGCTGAGTGATCCATGTAAAATGTGACCTTATACCCCGTAATATAATGACATAATTTCTTGATAGCATGAACAACAACCAGGAATTCTTTTTCTGTTGTTTTATAGATCTTTTCTACTGAAGTAAGATTTTTGCTGATAAAATATATAGCATACTTCCCCCCGTTCTCATCTTCTTTTCCCAGAACTACACTGATAGCATTGTTGAAAGCATCAGCATAGATATGAAAGGGAATACTCCAGTTTGGTCCTCTCATAACGGGAGCAGAGACAAGTTTTTCTTCAAATGATTGCTGACACTCAGATGTCCAGACAAACTCTGCTTCTTTCTGTAAAAGAGAGAACATAGGAGCTACAATTTTACTAAAGCCTTCTATGAACCTTCTGTACTAACCAACATGTCCAAGAAAACTTCTTACATCTGTTTGAGTTTGAGGGATTGTCAACTTTTGGATGACTTCAATTTTCTTAGGGTCGACCTTTATTCCTTCTGAGGAAATATGATGATCCAAGACTATTCCTTGCTCCACTATTATTAAGCATTTCTCATGGCTAAGGGGTAGTCTATTTTCCTCACAAACTTGCAGAACTCGATCTAGGTTCTAAAGAGCTTCATCATAGTTTGACCCATAGACTGTAAAATCATCCATATAAACCTCGACACAATCATTAACAAGAGCATAAAATATAGCAAGAACGGCTCTCTGGAAGGTTGTTGGAGTGCATAGTCCAAAAGGAAACACTCTATATGAAAATGTGCCCCAAGGGTAGGTAAACATGGTTTTGTCTTAGTCTTCTAGAGCAACCTGTATCTGATTATAACCACTAAATCCATCGAGAAAGGAGAAATACTTCCTCCTGGCCAAGTTGTCTAGGACCTAATCAAGGAATGGTAAGGGAAAATAATCTCTATAAGTGGCTTTATTGATTTCTCGATAATCTACACAGATTCTCCACTTCCCATTTTTCTTTGGGACTACCACCATAGGTGATACCCATTTACTATCAGAGATTGGATAAATAAATCCAGCATGAATGAGTTTCTCAATCTCAATTTTGACCAAATCCTTTAATGCAGGATTGAGTCTCCTTTGCGGCTGGCGAATAGGCCTTATATTGATATCAGTGTAAATGTGATGAGTACAAACACTTGGGTGAATTCCCCTCATGTTCGTATAATCCCAAGAAAAAGCTTTGGATCTTTGTACCAACATATTAAACAACTTATCCTCCTAAGTTTCTCTCAACCAACTATTGATATTCAAGATTTTTCCTAGTAATAGCATTATGGATTTTGTTCCAGGATGAACCGTGGTTATAGTATACATAGGTCACAACAACGTATTAAGAGGACAACTATGAGGTACCAGTTGGTGAAACCTTGTGATATCCTCATAGAAATGACTTGTTATGGGAATCATATTTGCTAAGGGACACGACATTCCCATTGTAGCATAACTGTGCTCCATTCCACTTATATCAATTGGCTTCCGAAAAATCCTTGGAGCATCCATCATTTCGTCCTCATTCGGGGTTATAGCAAGGTGTGCTATCTTGTTGAATAACTCTTCTTACAGTTCTTCCCCATGTTGTTTAATTACCACCATGGTTAGGGAGGCTAAACTGTCTGAACCATTCGATTCCTCAGGTTCATCAACCCAAAAAATTTCATGCTTAGTAGGCTTAGCAGGGGGATATTAGAACAAGCGTTTGCTATCCTGGCCATGTGAAATGGTCATTCCCCCTTCCCTACAATCAATCTTAATAGCAACCGTGGCCAACCAAGGTCTTCCAAGAATTATAGGATGGCAATCCTTAAGTGTAATTGATTGAATCACCTGGAAGTTGACTGGATAATCCCATCCATCAAATTTGACAAGGACATTTTTAATGACACCCTTTGGGATGGCTACAGACTGATTTTCTATTTCTAAGACTGTGGTTGTAGGATGTAAAAAAGTTAAACCTAATTTTTCCATTACATCCACTTTCATCACGTTAATGGCTGCTCTTAGATCCACTAGTGCATTTGGTATTGTTACCTCATTGACCGTAATAGTTATAAGTGGACTTCCAGGATCATCGTATTTCAGAGCAATAGTCTTTCCAGATAGAAAATCAGCTAAATAACCATCAATATGAACGGTATTTATCATTTTTGGCTTCCTCCTTGGTGTTTTTATACATAACTGTTTGATTAACTGGTTTAATTCAGGGATTTCTTTCATTGCTTGCAATAAAGGAACTTCAATTTGCAACTGCTTAATCTCCTGAATTAGCACAGTTTCCGTAGCCAAAGATAATTTCAGAGTATCTTCCAGAGTTATGGAATTTAAATGTTCTTGATATTGTGCCATCCTTTTCTTTCTTGGAACAAGATCCTCCTTATGTTGACTTAAGAGCTGACCCTCCTCCCCCTGAGACAAGTCAACAGCCCCTGCCGCTGAAAAAGGTTCTTCGTCTTGAGGAGTAATATCCTGCTTAGACGACATGTCTCTTGTTGGACTTTTAGGCTCAGTTTCCTCCACTATTTATTCAATGGTTGGTGGTTGAAGATTTCGACCAAAATGCAATTGCACATTTCCGAAGTGTATCGCATTAAGCGCAGTAACATTTTCATGTTCGGTAGAATAGACTGGCATATTTTGGCGATTATTTTTTGGATTGGGAAGCGGTTGCGCTGGAAGCTAAGGTTGGTTGACTTGCTCATGTTGAGGAGGGTTTTGAGCTAGAGGTTACAAGTTTTGTTGTTGATTCCTCTTTGGTTTAGTATATAATTGACTTTGTGCCCGATTCCATTGGGGTACTGCATGTTGTTGAAACCAATGTTGTTGGGGTTGATTTGGCCATTGTTGATTGCCCCATGTGTGGTTTGTCCACTTAGGTGATCCCCAATAAGGAGTTCCCCAGTTAGGTTGAGGTGGAGGTGACTGATTCGAAGATGGAGTCCATTGATTATGAGGCTAGTTATTTTGTGGTCTTCATGTAGGATTAGGATTCTGTCCATAAGGGAAATTACCTCCTTGACGTTGGTTTAAAGCATGTATTTTTTCTTCAACCTGAATGGTTTTTTTCTTAGTATTCTTAATAACCGACAAAAGCTCACACTGGTTTGTAGGATGATTTTTCTCACACAGCTAACAAACATTGACTTTATCCAATGGACACTCACGCAATAGGTGTTTATTCCAACACCTTGGACAATAAATTGAAAAGGTCTCAGGGTTATGGGTTTTAGCTTGTATACCATCTAAGGTGGTATTCAACTGCATGAGAATATCCATTTTTAGATTTTCTATTTCTTCGCGGAGCTTACCTATCTCATTAGACCCTTTAAAAAGATTAGTTTTGCCGATTCTTCCCCTAGTATGGGAGAAATTCTGACAAAAATCACATATTTCTTCAAGAGCTAATTGAGATACGTCACCTTTTCCCATTAAATCAAGCTTTCGTCGAGCATCATCATCAAGACCTTTAAGAAATATTGTTTTGAGAATATCTACACTAATGGTCGTTTCTCCACATCTTTTGGAGAGGAAGAGGAACCTATCGAGATAATCCTCCAAACTTTCATCCTTGTTTTGCCTTAGCTTAAATAGCTCCTCCTTACGATCACTTACCCTACAATAACTCTGGTATTTGTGCAAGAAAACAATCTCCATTTCTTCCTAGGATGTTATACTACCAGAACCCGATCCCATGAACCAGCGCATTGCTGAGTCCTTCAAAGTTGACGGAAAAAGCTTCAACTTTTGGTTGTCGTTGTTATAATCATGTTTGACATAGGACTTTAAATTCAAAGAGAAATTGGTCAGGGTCTTCCGAAGGCAAGCCACAGAAGGTTGGAAGGAAAGCTCAAGAAATGTTCTTCATGACAGAATCGTCATCAACATCCAATGTAATAGGATAGTTAAACGTTATAGGAGGCTGAGTTTCATTGTGGTTAGGTTGAGCCCTATGATCTCCCATGATGTTTAGAAGAGTATGTTCCTCAAAAATAATTTCCTCGATAACTGGTTGTTCTGCCAGTTGCTTGATGGGTAAATAATGGAAAGCCTCAGGTGGAGTAGGCTCAAATAATTCTTCAGAATTGTGGTCGTCTGAGCCTTGGGTTTCCCTATGTATGGTAGGTACATATTTTGGGGGGGTCTTTGGTATAAAACATTCGTGAGGGCCTCTTTTCTAGACCATGCAGAAAAGAAAGCCGACTAAGATATTTTTGGCATAAAACTTTGTATTCAAACCATCTCCTAATAACACTTTAAGAAAAAATACTTTTAAGGGCCTTTTAAGAAGTGTCCCCAGCAACGGCACCAAAAAGTGATAGGCTATCGTTAGGTTCTACTACTTTAGAATAATTGAATGTCAATTGTCGACCGGGCAGTGTCCAAGTCAGTTTGGAGAAGGATATTATTCGAACAACCCACTTTATATTTTTTAGTTTTTCTTCAAACTACAGAAATCAAGACTAAACTAAAGCCATTACTTCTTAACTCGAAATAATCTTACTCTAAGGAAATCCAGGAATACTAAATTAAAAAGCATAAGACAACTAATTTAGAAAGCATTACGACTAAACTAGAAAGCATAGAAACAAGTAAACTAAACAACTGGTAAATTACAGAAATAGAAAAGTAAGGAAATAAACAATTAAGCATCTTCTAAACACTAAAGGAATATTATCAACTACAAAAGAAAACTTATACAATTTAAAAAAATGGTGCTCCAGAACAACTGACTTGACTCTTCAACAACTTGTTATTTCCTATTGAACAACAATTTATCTTTAACAAAGGGAATAACTTAATCAATAAAATACTTATCTATCTAGGCTAACTCCCCTCGAGTGGCCAGCTCGCAGGCTACTACTTTGTCTTTAACTCACATGAACTACAGATTCTCAAATCCTCTTATGACATACAGTCACTATCATTCGAATTCAACGGTTACCAATAAACAAAAATCAGATAACTCATTTCAATAGTGATTTGCAAAACCATGTAAACAACATAACGATACTTCCTTTTCTGTCTTATTCACTACTTATGAAATTACAGTTTTATAGGTAACTTTCTAACTAAATCCTAAATTCAAGATGGCATGGATAGCCATTGAAAAGGCCTTCCTTAACTTAAAACTAACTTGATGTCTTTAAAGCTTTAAAACATGTAGAAGGCTCGAGAAGAGCCATAAAGTTTTTAACAACATAATTTTAAAGAACTGAAACTTAATCTTCGATGCATCATCCAGGCATCTAGGAGTGGGTTCGCAACATTAATTTGAGGCATGTGCTAGCTAAACTTCTACAATAGCCACATGATGACCTACTAATCCCTA